>CAJNIZ010007987.1:0-13107 GCA_905231905.1 Symbiodinium pilosum
TTAACCCTAAACATGTCAACATGATGTGTGCAACAACTTCCTGTCATCTGCGGCACAAACATGACTGAAACCTGGATTTTTGGAGTTTGCGGAAACCTAGGGGTCTGGGCCACCCTTAACCCTAAAACAGGCCTTACAAGCACTTCGATGCAGACCAAGCTTCTGAGCCATGAGGGCCTTCTCCTCAGCAGGGTTTAGGGTTTAGGGGTGCGCACGGATGGTAAACGCAAACTTGAGTATGGGCTTTCCATAAATCAGGGGTCCCGTCTTGAGGTTCCAGGGGGTCCTATATTAAGGATGAAATGCATCATTGTGCCTTGGGGTCCATATTGGGGACCCCATATTCATGGAAACCTCCACTTCAAACATGGGGGTTTCCACCAGTAGGGTCCCATTTGGGAAGCCAACACAATATGACGGGAACCTGTTGTTTGCAGATACCACATTGGCAACTTCTTAGTGAAAATCATCTCTTGGGCTTCCGTGGAGATTGTAGGGAGTCTCGCAACTTATGTGTCCTCCAGCCTAAACCCTATAAACCCCTAAGCCCCCACCATGTTGAACCCTAAACCCTCAACTGGGTAGGTTAGAGCTAGGAGGCATCAGCATATTATCCCCTTGAATACCATGCACCGCAGACAATCATCAACAACTGCTTACAAGCTTACGATGCCCATGAAGAATATCAGAAGCAAGTATCTGAACCCTAAATCCACATCCTAAACCCTAATCAAATTGGTCTAGGGTCTAGGGGTTAGGGTTTAAGCTACCTAATATAGCCTATATGCATCTAGAAACTTAATAAATGGGTTGTGCCTAGCCTTTTGGCGTCTTTATCTTTTGTAAGGGTCGAGGTTAATCTAGGTAGGGTCCCTTAGGATACCATTTTCTTGAGGCGGAGGTTTTGTTCGGGCTTTGGCTAAGGGCTCTTTTCTTTGAAAGGCTTGTCTCACGTGTTTAGGCTTAGGCTTCAGGGGTTTGAATTCAGGGGCCCCAGCCATTTAAAACAAAACCCTGGCCCTTGCTTGAGGCGCCCTAAAACGAATCTCAACCTTTAGACATCCAGGAGGGCCCCCTAGTTATAGGTCATAAGTGGGATAGAACTGAGAATAAGCAAGGTTACAAATCTCATAACTGGTAGACCCTAAACCCTACACCACTAAACCCTAAACCATATAGGTACTGACCCCACCTTGCCATTGTAGAATCCAGGGTCCCTTGACAACTATTGGAAGCCCATACGGTAGATACCACAAATCCTGCATGACCCACGGTCTAGGGTCTAGGGCCAAGCCTTGGATTTTACTGCTTTGTAGGATACTTAGGTCATGCAGGATTCTTAACATTAACAGTATTGCCCCATGTGAAAACGAGCTGAAGGCTCATTTTGGGCTTCCATATTTGTTTGGGACAGCGCAGACACGAAACTCGGCAAAAACATACAAAGACCGCGCATCATGAGGTCTGAAAGCCCAGCATGCCAAAATCCTGAACGTCCAAAGCTAGGGGTGCTAGAAGGAAGCAGACATCCGCCTTTGTACACCATAAATTCTTGCATGGTCCCCTGCCCATGCAGACCGCAACGGAAAATGCAGCTTCATCCGCTTTTAAATCCTGAGCATTCAAACGGAAATCCTAAATCCGAAGCCTCATAACCCAGAGGGTCCACATATACAACTATTAAGGAATTAGGCCCCAAAATACCATACTATAGAAGGAATTATGGGTCCCAATTCCCTAATGGTTGTATATATGGACCCTCTGGGTAAGGCACAAAATCCTGGCCAAAGGCTCCTCGAACTTCTTCTTCAGGCGGCCTACGACAATCTTCTCCTTGATGTTTTCAGGCTTGCCGTCGAGATCGTCCTCGACGTTCTGAAAACCGTTAGGATTCAGGAATTGGCTTTACCAACGCTATAACATGCTATAACTATGAGTCTTTATGATGTATAGTATATAAACCCTAAATCGGCTCTGCGCGCCAGAGTCCGGAGTGCTTGGAGGTCCATGGGTTCAGGTTTTGTTTTTTTCTGGGTTTAGGGGCCCCCACACAACCTGCTGATGACCAACCTAAACCCTGCACTCTAAACCCTGGCATATGAGGACAGATGTAAATGGATATGGTAGTCTCCCTAAATAGGGGCGCCCTACAGTAGACCCCAATCACTACAATCCTGATATATATGATTTAATAGGGACCCCCAAAAGGGTAACCCTCATTTTGAAACCTTAAACCGCAAACCCTAAAGAGTAGTTTCTTGCTTGCATGATTCCCCAAAAGGTACACCCAATTTTGGGAAATATGGGTAGTTGATATGTATAAATGGACCTGCAAGCCCCTTAAACCAACCCTAAATCCTATGCCCTAAGCCGCAAACCCAAACCAATGGACGTCCCAGCAGAGTACAACCCCAACTCATGAAGCTCATGGAGATCTGCACCAAACCACACGGTTTAGAGGTTTAGGTGTGGGGCTTTTGGGGTGTAGAGGTTTCGGGCTCTAGGGTGTAGGGTTTTAGGGTTTAGGAAAAGCGTCTTGTGTCTAAGCTTCACGCCCCGATAAGTTTTATGGATGCATGACCTCATGTACCCTGGACCGCAGAAATCCGGCTTAAACCGAAATGCCAGAGCCCTACTTTTCCTCCTACACCCGGAACCGCATACCAGCCTAGGGGTAATTCCTGAGGTATAAGGTACTGAGCGCGATGCAGGTTTTATGGCTTCAGCCCTTCAACCTCAAACGCCAAAGCCTCAAAAAATCTATATAGACCCCAAACCCGTTTAAACCCTATGTAAATATAGATCTACATCCAATATAATCTCCCTAACCCAAAAACTCTTCTTTTAGTTTCAGCCTACTTTGCCCATTGCCAGGCCTTGGCCATTTCCAGCTGCTTCTCTTTCTCCATTTCCTCAAGGTTGGAATTCACCATTTGGGGTTTTGGATGGAGGGTTTAGGATTTTACGGGCTTAGGTTCTTAGTGCTTCCCTCATCCCAATAATAAATCCCCCACCCCCTACTAAGAAATCTCACCGATATCCCATAATGACGTACTGTTATTCGAATGTCTCTCATGGGGGCGGGCATTATTCGAGGTGGAGTCTGGGACGACACCATGCGTATGCATTAAAAGTCTATGGTGGAGCTAGGCCAGGAACCCTAAACCCTGAACCGTCAACCCCAAACCCTAAACCCTGAACCCTAAACCCTGAACCTAAACGAGGGAACTCTGGGAGAGCAAATTCGTGGCTTTATCTCTCGAACAGCATGCGATCACTGAGTGCTTGGAAGCTTGGACGCATTGCGCTCATACTGAGACTCCAGCAGGACCGTAAGGGGGTATAGGGTTTAGGGTGTAGGGTTTTGGGTTTAGGGGCTAGGGTTGGTAATAAAAACTCCTGCATGGTCCTGAGCATAGTATAGTAATATACTGTAAGGTAATGCAAGATTTTTTGTATCAACAGTAACAAAAGGAAACTACACAAGAAACCCCAACTCTCTCAGCCCTTAAACGTAGCCCGTTTGCTGCAGCCGGGACATCATCCGTCGTGAGGTACCTTGGAGCATACCCGAAAATACTTCGATATAGGAAACATTTGTAGATTTTTGGGTGCAATGTAGGCATTAAGGCATTAAGGGTTGAAGGACCCAAATGTTCGGGTTTTCGGGCCCAACAACAATTAATATTAAAGTATTTGGGCCCTAAGACCATATTACTTGGGCCCTTGGACCCTTCGGGTAGATATGAATTACAGACTTGGAGCCCTACTGTGGGTAGAGGAAGCTTGCGCCACCTGAAATACCCTATACCCCCCAATAATTACAACATTTTTGGGATCTTAGGTGGTACAAGATATCTTCCACCCACCGTAGGAACTCAGTTTCGGATATGAGGCCAGGCCTTGGGGCTCAAGGGTTCCTAGTGACATAACTACCCTAAGGGTCCAAGTACCTAATAATGCTATACTTACCAAAACCTGTACTACAATTACTATTGCCCAAATCCCAAGTACCCAATTATTAGGCACATGGACCCTTAGGGCTACATACAAAGTCTTAGCTTCCGGCCGTTTTTCTAAAGGGCCTGAACCTGGTGTAGGTTTAGGATTTAACCCCTTAACCCTTTATAAAGTCATATTCTGAAGATAGGCCTGGGCACGCCACATCCGAGTTGGCAGCAATTTGCATGGCGATGTCTGCGGTGAACTCCTTGAAGATCGCGTTGCTGGCGACGAAGTCAGTCTCGCTGTTCACCTGCCAGCTTGCGGGCTTGGAAAGCAACACTACCTGGGTGGTTCTCACGATTATGGTTTTTTGGTGGTCCCTATGATAGCGACTACAATGTTTTGGGATTTATGTTGTGATCCCCTAGGGAAACTACAACCTGTCTGGTGTCGGTCGACTAGCAAGCTTGCAGCAAGACACGGGTTAGACACGAATGATTCCGCTGCCACGTGCGCAGGACTCCCTCCTATTAGCCGGGGCGCCTACAAACAACCATGCAACCCCAGAAGAAGCACTCGAAGGACTTCTGGTTCGTAGCTACGGTTTTGGGATGTCGGGTTTAGGGTCTTGTTTCGCGATTAATAAATAAGGCATAGCCCCATGGGATCCTGAGTAGAGTCCCCTTCCAACTTCCTCATATCCCTGGCACCCCAGTACCCTAAGGGTCCAAGTATCCAATATTTAGGTACTTGGGATTCAGGTAATATAGCAATTCTAGTACAGGTTTTGGGCAGGTATATGATTATTGGGTACTGGGACCCTTAGCGCAGTACCCCATTTTCAGAAGGAAACCCCTAGATCGCAGCCCACCTCGACCAGCACCGCGATCTTGTTGTTGAAGTGGACGTAAGAGGCAACGCATCCCTCCACGGCCACATTGCCTGCTTTCCTCGGTTCGATTTATGGTTCACGGTTGAGAGGTCACACACCATAACTCCTGCAGCCTTCTTGTGGGCTACAAGAGGGGTAGCTGTGTTTATGCACCTGTGTCAAGGTACTTCTAACGCCAATTCTACACACGCATGAACCCCCACTTCAGTTACCACAAAGCACACAAAACCATACCCTTCTAATTAGACCAGAAGCTTGGAAGTCCTACCTACGCCATCCCAAACCCCCAACGTCCCCCTTAAGCCCTATAGTCCAACTTAAGTAGATAGAATATCGGATATATGGGGATCTTATTTCAATATGGCCAAAGCCATATTTCATCTACTTAAGGGGGACTATATATCCTAAACCCTCAAACCCTCCCCCCTGAAGCCCTAAGACCCAACCCCCCCTCTTCCTTCCCTTTCCCCTTCATACTGATGAAACAACAGCCTGCTATGGGCCCCCGAGGTTCTTGTCTGCCTTAGCCATGCCCTTCTTCTTGAGCCATTCCATGGCCTCCAAGGCCGGAGGCTCCGTCTTTAGGGTTGAGAGTTCAGGTTTTAGGGTTTTAGGTTTTTACGGTTTAGGGTTTAGGTTTTGGGTTTGAGGCTTTGAGGGCTTCAGGGGTCCATGGATACTTGTGAACCAAGAATAATTGTACTCATACCCCAGTTGCAACTGCCTGGGCACGGATTAGGGCCTGGTGGTTGGACATGAGGCTTGGGATTTAGGTTGTTGGGGTTAGAGGTCAACCGAGCTGTTTGCAGCCTAAGGTCTGCGCAGGGCAGGTG
This sequence comes from Symbiodinium pilosum, assembly GCA_905231905.1. Classification (NCBI taxonomy): domain Eukaryota; class Dinophyceae; order Suessiales; family Symbiodiniaceae; genus Symbiodinium; species Symbiodinium pilosum. Next base: position 5,671 of record CAJNIZ010007987.1, read on the forward strand.
CTAGGGCTTGGGCTGGGGATGGGGCGGCAGGGGCTTGGATGGCACTTTGGGGAGCTTAGGCTCCGCGACAGGATAAGGGTTCAGGGACTTGATCTGATTTTATCGCCAGTGTCAGCTGCTTACTGGACACTGCAAGGCTTAGTCCTGCTCCTGTGGGTTTTTTGGGACGGAGTTTACTTTCTGCTGCAGGCATGGCCATGTGTTCTCGAAGCCCTTCTGCGCGTCGGGGCGACTTATCGGGGCTACTGCCTTGCCCATTATGGACGGGTGAGGCTCCTTGGTCTTCGCGATTGCAACATGGCTTAGCGCACTTCCAGTGATCGTGTGGCAGTTGGAGAGACTACAGATGCCATTTTTGACTGCCCCATTAGACCACGCCTCTGTTCGTCCGGGGTTGGTCCAAGCGGCGCCCCTTCTGTCATTACTGTAGTCCAAGCCTCCAAAGCGCCCTGCACTCTTTTTACATCGTCCCACTGGTCCAGGGTTCTCTCATTAGTTCCGACTGTGTCCTATTCATCCAGGCTCCGAAGAGCCTTGCAGTAATCTGCAGTCGCCCCAGTATCCGGAACAGATAATTCCGACACATTAATTTGGGGGAACCGATCTCATCAGTGGTCCTCAAGATTAGGAACTTGAATCCCTAAACCCTCGACCCATCGGAGGCCTTATCCATGTCCCCATCACACTCGGTCAGCGCCTTCTTGCAATCCTGCTGTGCTGAGGACCACATGGCGGGGGTCAAGTAGCTATTGAAGCTTTATTATGTTTTTCAGCTGGTTGAACCAAGCGAGACTATGTGGTCTTTATGAGGTACCACAACCAAAATGTCAAACATAAGGGGGCAACCATATCCCTACTTACAATGCTACGAGATCTTTGGGAAGCCCAATCACTATAATCAGGAATACATGACTGTGACGATTATAGATGCTAATTTAGAAGAAAAAGGTTAGCATCCTTTTGTTTCTCCTGGGCTCCTGACAATCAGGACATGCACTCTGAAGGCCTGTTTAATTTGGGGAATGATATCAGAAACATGTCGTTGCAGGAAGTCTCCTGTTTGGGTGCGAGGGCCAATAGGGATGTGACAAAACTTCTTCATCCATCCAAGCACTTCGGGCTCCTAATTGTTTCTTGCTATCCTCTACCCCTCTCGGAAAGCAGCAAAAGACTTAGTCTTTTGGGGTCCCTTCAAAATTGACCAGAAACCAAAGAACCAAAAGACTAAGGAACTACCCAAGGGAAGTAAGGTATCTGAAACTTCGTGTGACTTGGTAGCAGACTGGTTGCCTTCATAACCATACTCATGTTCCGCAACCTTGCCTTCTGCAAATGCTGCACCAAGCACAAGTAGGGATACAATCCAAGCTACAAATGTACACACGCCTTCTAAGCCCCGTGAACATCCGACTCTTGTCCAAATATAGCTTAGGATTCAAGGTTTCAGGCTCTGTAGTGTAGGGTCACGCTAGGGATATGTGGGTCATAGTCCTCAAGCTACTCCATGATATTATATATATATATAAATACATATATATATATGTATATATATATATATTTTAGGGGGAACTCCGATGTTTGGGCAGGCCTTACAATTTCAAAGATTAACACCTCACGAGCTGTGTTCCCAAAGACAAGCCAGCATCCCGACATGTTCCCGACAAAGCCTATCACTGCTTAACGGCCATAGCAAACCTTACCAGCCAGCTTGGCCGACGATGCATCTTTGGGCTTCTTGGGTAGTACCCTTCCCTAACGGTCCAAGTACAAAATAATCATATGCGTATCCAAAGCCTGTACTATAAGTCCTATTACCCAATCAAAGACGAAGTAAGTAATTGTTGGACACTTGGACCCTAAACCCTAAACCCTATATACCCCGAAATATCCCTATATCTCCCTATATATATATACATATATATATATATATCTATATATCCCTATATATCCCCTTTGAAGATTGGGTACTGCGACCCTCTCTGGGCGCTACTCCAGTTCGCATGAGTCGGTCCAGGATGCCAGCACGCGACCTCTCGCGAAGCTCCTTCACAGCCTCCGGACTAAGGGATTTAGGGTTTAGGTTTCTAATGCCCTAAAAAGGGTCCAAGGACCTAAATAATAAGGGTTTTAGAGCCCAAATAACATGAATATCTGTTATTTGGGTCCGTGAACCCTTACGGTTGGGCTTGTAAATAGACATTTCGGAACTTAAGTAGAGGATTTGGGCCTCTGGACCCTCAGGGTAGGGCCGGGTAGGGATTGAACGCGGATTTCACCAGGTTAGGAACTGCAACTGGCTTACATATGGAAAGGATGCAGTTGGATTTTAGGTTCGAGGGTTGTGAGGTTGGAAGGTCCTGGGTCTCAGTCTTCCACGGTTCTAGAGGGCTCGAGGGGCGTGTGTACAGTTACTGAAAACTCTAATTACTGCCCTTTCGTGCCCTTTGTGGGACCAATTCAGATCCAATGCCGGCGCACAGCTACATATCTCAGTTGATGCCGCTGCTACTATTGCCCATTCGAGCATGACACTTATCATTCCCGTCTCTGCTGCTGTTGTCCTGATCAGCTTCTAGGTTCCCCAGTAAACCCATAATAATAAGGGTACCCTTTTTCCCAATATTCAGCTTTAATAAGGAGACCCTAAAATGAGAAGGGCAAAAGGGTACTACTGGGGTACCTAGGCTTCAGACTTTAGTTCTTGCATAGCTTGAGGACTGCTGTTCTGAGTCTTGTGGCAGAGGTAACCTGAAACCGTAAATTATAGTGACCCTACAGCGCCCTCAGCTGGCCCTAGACCCAAACCATGAGCCCACTCCCTACCAAGAATGGCCTCCCAGCTATAAGTTGGCTGTGAATTGGCTACAATAGGGATAAACATAGTTAAGCTCTTGTAACTTGCGGCTATGGGACTCATACGTGATAAGGATAGTTACGTAACTTGGGAGCCCCACCCTATAAACCCTAAACCCTAACCCTGGCCTACCCTATAGCCCAATTCCCACCAATTCCAACTGCACCTTGAAACAAACAGCCATCCTACCCACTAATAACGACCACAAGAAGTAGTAACAGCTATATCAGGGTCCCCATACTGCTGAAGTACCGGGAAGGGTGCGCTATCAACCAACGCCCATCCCTACCCCAAAACCCTAAACCTGAACCCTCAACTCTAAATCCAAATCCAGACCCATCCCTACCCTGCATGCAGGCCTTACCGCTTGGGCCGGCAGATTTTGCCTGCGCAAGTCAAAGTAGTACCAACAATGGAAAAGGAAATGCAAAGTACCATATCATTCCGAGTTTAGGCTACCATTGGCATGTTAACAATCTTGCAAAATACGGTAGCCATGATGGAGAACCAACTGGAAAACAAAAAGAACAATGAAGTGGAAAGTTGGGGCATACACGAGATGTGGGCCTTATGGGTTGTAGGTATATCATCCGAATGATGGAGAATCAGCTGGAAAATGATATGGGGGCTGGAATTCTGTAAGGAGTCATGGAAGTATTAGATGCGCTGTAGCATTTTGGTGGCAAGTAAGAACATATTCTTCCTAGAAAATCGAGCAGAAAGAAGAGGATATCGTCTCATTCCAAATTAGGTCAAGGGTTTTTCAAGCTGGAGATGAAAACTTTGGGCTGCAGAGTTTAGGTTTGGCTGGTTTGGGGTCTAGGGGTTTAGTCAGGCTTCGGATCTGTGGTGAGTTGAGGGTGCATGAGGGTCTGTAAACCATTCAACTGCTCTTGCTTGGGGATTGCACCAAACCTGACAATGTACCGAAAACAACCACATGCGGTAGCCTTTGGAGCGACAACATTAACACAGTCAAAACGGGTACCCCTAATTTCTGCGATAGCCCCAAAGGGCTCTTTTTTACGGTTTCCTAGGTCCTCACCCCTAAACCCGAGGAGTGTGCTCGCCTTCTCCTGCTTGGGTGGCTCAGGTTCCGGAGCCTGTGAGGCATGGTGTAGGTTTTAGGGTTTAAGGTTCGGGTTTCAGAGTTTAAGGTATGGGGAAGGGGTTTAGGGTAGGTTTTAAGCTTTAGAGATTGTGTTTCAGAGTTTAAGGTATGGGGTATAGGGTTTGGGGCTTGGGTGTAGGGTTTAGGGTTTGAACAATGTGTTTCAGAGTTTAAGCTATGGGTTGTAGAGTTTAGGTAGGGTTAGAGTTTAGGATTTAGGGTTTAAAGGTTGTGTTTCGGCGTTTAAGGCATGGGGTATAGGGTTTAGGGTTTGAAGATTGCGTTTCAGACCTTAAGCTATGGGGTACAGGGTTGAGGTTTTTGGGTTCCGGAGCTCAGGTGTTAGGGTTTAGGGTGTAGAATTGAGAGTTTAGGGAGCTGACAGGATTCCCGTTGCTAGATGCTTCTAGGAAACACAAAGGGAGTACGCGAATGGATAAGAACATACGGGAAGCATGCTAGCAGTCAACGAAGTAAAGAGGCTTGTGATGGTCGAAAGATCAGCATGAGTCTCCCCCACCGATACAAGCCGGAGGCATCTGGATGAGTTGAGAATGCACTCGAAATTGGACACTCTTGGCCCCACTGTCACGGAGAAACTCTTGCGCTACAAGTACATTCGGTCTTTGAACACCCTAGATCTACTCATCCTAGGCACCAGAAACTCACCCGTACAGCTAGAATGATACCCAAATATCCGGCAGGTTGCCAAAGTCAACATCTTCCCTAATGGTCCAAGTACGTAGTAATCATATACTTTGCCCAAAGCCTGTACTATAAGTAGTAGTGCATAAAACCCAAGTACCTAATTAGTGGGTACTGGGACCCTCTGGGCTTCTTCTGCGAACTTTATGCTCAACGAAGTGGTTTGGGGGCTGTTTCAGGCAGGCCCTTAAGCCGTTTGATGCGTAAATTCTGAAAGCTCACCACTACTAGTGGGTAGGAGAACCACCTAAGTTGTGGGGATTCCTGGGGTTCGCTACAGGAGCGTTACAGCTTGTGGTCAGAGGACTGCTCTAGGAGCGTCACAGGTGCGCATACTCGTATGTAGGGGTTTACACGCTTCAGGGATCTAGGGTTTTGATCTCATCAAGACAGGGGTGCTTATATGGACTTTGAGGATATGAAGACCGTGAGGAGACGATGGGGTCCGCACTTAACGGTGATCTCTAGAAGTTCAGGGGGGGGGGGGTTATCGTACACTCTAGCCCGATTATACACGCCACAGGTACTTGGACCCTTGAGGCGACATGGGATCTAGAAGAATAAGGCTTCCTAGCAAAACACAATACGGCCGATGCTCATAATGCTTGCCTAGTTTGGTTTTCTGCTGGCACAATCCAGTGCGGCTGATGCTCATGATGCTGGCCTGGTTTGGGCTTCCTGGCGAACCGCACGGCTGATGCTCTTGATGCTGGCCTAGTTTGGGCTTCCTGGCAAACTTCCTGGCAAAACCCACTGGTGCTGATGCTCACCATGCTGTGGTGAATGGAGCTTCCTGGCCAACAACAATGCGGCCGATGTTCATGATGCTGGCCTGGTTTGCGTGTCCTGGCAAAAAAAAACATGCAGCTCATGCTCATGATGGTAGGCTGGTGTGCGCTGCTTGGCAACACCCAATGCGACTAGTGCTCGTGATGATGCGCATGTTCGGGCTTGGTGGTTAAACCTAATGCAGCTTATGCCGATGATCCGAATGCGGCTGATGCCCATGATGCTAGGCTGCCTTGAGTTTCCTGGCAAACACCAATGGCGAACGCCAATGCGGCTAACGCCCATGGTGCTGTGCTTTGGCTACTTTGGGGCTTCCTGGCAAAATCCTGGGCTTTTTCACCTACGGTCTTGCAGCGATGTTCGCAGGATTTCAGAACAACCCTGAGAGCGCGGCAGCTCTATGTATCCCCACGTTTGTTACCGAGAATCCTGTGTGACCCTCATACCATGCTGTAAAAAACCTTGGGCATCGTGATCTTGGGCATCGTGGTATTCTAGTATATGAAGGTCGTGCAGGATTGCAGGTGTGAACAATAGCGCAGTCGTTGTGTGCAAGACGGGCGGTCATTAAAGACATGCCAAGATTTGTCTGGGCATTGCAGCGATCTTTGTAGATTGGTGTGTGCGTTTTTGTTTGCCAAGCTTTGGGCTTACAATGGCGGTATCGCGGTTGGTCAGTCTGCTGCGGTCATCTAATCAAACACGTTGCAGCTGGAGTGCACCGCCCATCCCTGTCATACCTCCTCTGATGCACGTAAAACAGCGCCTCGCATAGACATAAGGGGGTCACAAGGGGATGATTTGCAAGCCACCCATACTTACTCGCGGTGGCAAAGACCCAGAATTACTTGCATTGCGATGGTAACGAGAAGTGGTGACATGGTGGTAGTGTAAGAGAATTCCACTAATCGGCCCGCTTTCAATGCTTCTTGAATTTGCAGCTGACCAGTCCAAGCAGTTGGCTCAGGTTCCTGCTTCTGAAGCTTGCATGACTTTGCTTCTGCCACCCCAAAATCAACATGGAAACTCTCAAAGGCACCATTTCAAAGGAAAGCAGTCTTTGTCCTGGGCTGCCATGGGAGGGTACGGAAACGGCGGTGCCGCAATATCCAGCATACGAAAGGCTGCTGTGGGGGTGGGCTAAACTCCAATTACACAAGGGTTGATAGGGAAGCTTATTTGCAACTTACTCAGGCTTGTACTTTTTGGGGGTGACTTGGATTTCCTGGCGTAAACGGAAACTAGGTGCGGGAGTATCGTTACTATTGTAGGGGACTACACAAGGATGAGTTTAGGAATCCATGCCCCCACTCTCCGCATGAACATGCTTATGTACCCGAACAATAATATACTACCCACATACCCATAGCAGCACGTGCAAATTCATTTACCCTAAGGGTCCAAGTACCTAATAATCCTATACTTACCAAAACCTGTACTACAATTACTATTACCCAAATCCCAAGTACCCAATTATTAGGTACATGGACCCTTAGGGTTATGTACTGCCCAACAGATTGCTTGCCCCAATCTCCGCAAGCACCAAAGTTGTACGACCAGCGTGGGCCGCACACCAAATAAGCACGGCACCCCCAAACTCGTATCAGCCCTTATAGCTCCTAATCGGCCCAGATACTTCCAATAATAGCCACGAAACCCTGAACTCCAAACCCTAAACCCAAAATTGCCTTCAGGGTTTAGGCTAGTACACTAAACCCTAAACCGTACACCCTGAACCTGAAGCCCTAAACCCCTAAATCCTAAACCCCTGAACCCTAAAACCCTATACCCTAAACCCCAAAGCCCTAAACCCCAAGGCGGTGTGCAGTGCAGGCCGTGCCTTTTCCTCCTTGGCGGGCTCAGGCTCTGGTGCCTGCACTGAGGTCAAATTTTACAAGCCCGGAGACCCTAGAGATCCCAGGGAATCTACGTGTGGGGTTAGGATTTAGGCCCCCCTCAAGTAGATAGAATATTATTG
>CAJNIZ010007988.1:0-15312 GCA_905231905.1 Symbiodinium pilosum
GCACTGGCAGGAATCACAAGCTTCGGGGGGGGGTCCAGGTTACGGACCTATCAGCCACAACCTGATACACTCCTAACTCCTACGCTTCCGATTCTTTAAGCTCAGTCCCTAAGCAATAGCAGTCCTTGAAGAGCATACCTGTGGGCATCGAATCTTGTCTAAAGCCGTACTCGATTTTTATATCGGTGCTAATCCAACAGAACAGGCTCCGTACATAATCCGTATTAAGACTTTGCAAGCCCAAAGTTAGTCAAAGAGCATGCTGCCTCGACTGGTCCTGAGCCCCGAACCCAAAGAAAGAAGCTTCAAGCCAACAACTGGGTTGCTGTTAAGGNNGGTTTAGGGTATATCATCCCCCTATATGGAGAATCAAATGGAAAAGAAAATGGAAAATGAAATGGAAACTGGGGGAATATAGGGATTTAAGGAGCTTAAATTAAATTACTATATTGGGGAAACCTTATTATTTACTATATATACCCATTATGGTAACTTAATTTAAGTTCCTTAACAGCAACCGAGACAAAGGCAGTTCGTGGAAGCGCGCTGGTACGCAGAAAGAACGGTACCCCGCTGCTGGGACGTACAGACCAGTTAGTTGAGGAAGTAGGGCATAGGCATAGGGCTGACAGTTTGGATTTTTTCAGAGTTTAGGGTTCAGGGTGTAGGTGGTATTTGGATCTTCAACTTGTTAGCTTTCATCTAGGTGTTACTGTAGGTGTTTTGAAGCTGCAGATTACAAGGGCTTGCTCCTTGGTGGTGCTTTTCCTGACTCCGAATGGCAGCATCAAGACACGTTTAATACTCATGCGTCAAGTGGCCTCAGATGATGTTGGACATAGATGGTTGGTATTGGCCGTCACGCGCTCTACTTTGATCACTTGCACATGTGAAACGTGTCAGAAAGTCCACGAAAATTGTGGTAACGTCCAGATTCAGGCTGGCCAACCCTGACAGACCTGGATCGAAGGCTATGATGCTTGCGTGGTCCAAAAGTCTCCTCCACCTTTCAGCCTAATTAAAAAAAAAGGGTTTAGGGTCTAGGGATCCCGAGCCCGATCAGTAAAAAAGATTGGGGTACCCATGGAGTTGCTACTGTCAATCCCTTTCAGTTGTTTAAGCTTTGCTCCTCTCGGCTTGTCGGTCTCGAAGTGGATTGCCCCAACCAAGTTCTTGGAGCGGGACCCTACTGTATATAATCCTTCTTTAGCCTTCTAAAGCCTTGTAAAAACCTTGTATAACCCTATACAATCCCTTTATACCGTTATGTTCCGCCTCTCGTCGTCTCCTTAGGAATCGTGGCTGTCTCTCTCACTTGAGATCTAGGGGACTACATTATCTCCCCGGAATTTACGGAATCGCAACGCCTTCCCAACATCTTTCCAAGGTGTGGTGGCTGTGGCCCTTGGCATCATCGGAGGTCGCGCGTTGGAGCAAGACCGCGAGGCCTTCACAGCTATAAGCGCATATGAGCCATAGTCTAAACTCCTTAAGGGGGGTTATATAGGGGATTATATAGGGGACTACTATAGGGGTTATTAAGGGGATAGTAGGAGTTTAGATGCAGGGATCATGTGGGATATTTTGGGGTTGCACATGGTTTAGGTTTCGATGTTGCAGTTTAAAGATTCTATGCTAGCACCAACCTTGCGTTGGCGTTTCCGAAAACATGCGTCCCAACGTGGATTGCAAGATATGATGATTCTTTTGGGGGGTATGTCATACGGATTACAGTATGTTGGGGTACATGTTGGGTCGTTTTTGTGGATCACCCCTAACTCAGCCATAGCTTGGAGAATGCACCCTGCAGACCCTGAGAGTTGAAACCTGAGAGGTCTGGGAGAACAAGGTCTACCACAAGAAGCCCGTCCTCATGCCTCTGCGTCAGAACTTGCGCAATTTGGGTGTTTGGTGTTGGGATTTTTGAATGTATGGCGTCAGCAGGTTCAGCTGGTTTCCAAAGTTGGGTATGCCTGCTGGGATGAGTGTGTAGCCTTCTGTGCACTTCTGCGCGAAGGTCATCATAGAGTCAAACGCCACGCGGCTAAGTAGGACCCTGCGGAAAAGCAAGTGGTTATTCGCGATCGCAAAAGCTGCAGCAACAATCCCCAACAAGCCTCGCAATCTCCAAGATCAAAACCTTACACCCAAACCATAAACCGGTTGCTACACTTTGCCAACAGCTGGTTCCGGCTGATTCCTGCCAGGATCCAACAACTGTGTAATGGACTAAGTGTTGGTTAGTCGGAATAACGAATATACGTGATCCCTATATAATCTATAAGCTTTCCTTGATTCCCTACTAGCCTCCAGTAAGTGGGTGAGTAGCCAGAATGTTTGGAACGAAGAGAGCAACATTACCAGACGCTTAAGAAGTACTTTAACACAGCCTACATGGATGGCTGTCAAAATTATGGTCCCTTTTTGGGTAATTACCCTAAATATTAGGTGCCGTATTATAATAGGGACCCAAAAAGGGACTATAATTTTGACAACCACCCACATCATCACGGTGTAAAGTCTTCTTTGACACCTTTCCGTTGCGCAGCTGAGGTCTGGCGATGGGCCATTCTTGGATTTTATGCGCTGGTATGGCAAGTTTTACTCGGAGGGGTCGAGGAACTTCGGCTACGATTGGTAGCCCTTAGGGCTAGATGGACCTTGATGACTGCAACGCCTTGAGATTTATAATTGCGAGTCTGATGGAGCAACTCCTCGCAAAGGTCCATCTAATCCTCTTGCAACCAGCAGCAGCAGCAGGATAAAAAAAGAAGCCCCAGGGATGGAGTTCAACGTCCCAGGACATGGTCATGCGCATGGCATGTGTTTGGAGCACTGAGGACGTGTAGGGTTTCTTCTAGAAATCTGGGGTTTAGGGTTTAGGATGCTAACTTGTTTGTGGCTCTTGGGCATCGGTACATGGAGTATACGTAGTAATCTAGCATCTGGGTGGCATTCAAGGGTGACCCCATATTTGGAAACCACAGCTCACATAATTGATATGAGTAGCATTTTATTCGGGGATACTATGGCACCTAATATAGAATAAGATGGGTATAATATTTTTAGAAAGAAAGGAATCTTATTGGGTTCACCCACCAAAAACACTACAGTACTCCTATCTATTTCCAGTAATTAACATTGCCTTGGCTGCGTGTTTTGCTGCTCCTGCCGCGGTTATGTGAATTGCTTCTGCTGCTGCTGCTGCTGCTGCTGCTGCTAAGTTTAAAACGTACTGAGTGCCACATTGGCACCTCCGTGTTTTCATGAGTCTTGTTATGAGAGGCCCCAAATCCCTACCCTACAGCTTCGTTCTGGTCTTCCTTACCAGGAAGTCTTGGGCTACTATGAGAGTTGTGTTATGGGGGTGCTTTTTCACAAGCACCTTCCCCTCTAAAACGAGTTCCGACAGAGCAGACCCAGCCGAAACCTTGAGAAAATGACAAGGACCTCACTCGACCTCATCCCATAAAGGGCTTAAGATGCCAAAGGTCCAACAGGGCCTTCGGTCAGGCTTCGGAATTCATAGAAATTGCCCGTGTAGCCGGTTACAGTTACCCTGGGCCAGGCCTCCAGCGTCGCCTCCGAGGGCACCACAGAGCTAAGTGCGGCCTTTGGAAGGCCTCGGGGCAGGGGTGAATGGAGGGCCCAAAATAAATAGGGTTTAGGGTTGAGGGTTGAGGAGTGAGGGTTTAGGGTTTTGGGTAGAATATTTTTTCGGTATACTAGATTCGACTAGAAGGATATAAGCCCGACATAGTCCCTACATATCCCTGTATGATACCTATATCGCCCTATTATATAATCCCCATATAGCCCTGTATTATCCCCATATAAGGATTATACCCTAAGACCCTAAACACAAAACCCTAATGTCCCATACATTAAGCCCTCAAAGGTTGGGAAGTGGCTTCAGGGCTGCCAAGCTCTATTAACTTTGGGTCATTCCCCCACCCAGTAATGGGTACCACAAAAAGCTATCCCAAGTATACCAAGGCCCTCTTCATTCCATTAAGGTTCAGGGTTTAGGGTTTAAGGTTTGGTGTTTAGGGTCTGGATTACTATAGAGGGGATTGACCTAATGTAAAACCGGAAGTACTCAGGATCGGGGTTGCTTTTGGTCGAGGACTTTAAGTAGGGTTTCTATAAGGATTGTACAGGATTCATATAGGGACATATCAGCGATTATGTACATGTTTCTATCAACGAATTTGGGGATTTTTTTTTTTTTGGGGGGGAAGTTTCTTGAGGGCATTCCAGGCGGTGAAGGTTTAGACTTCGCGCTTGGGTGAGTCAAATTCCACTTATGGTGGTCCCGAATAAAACCGTCAATCACATGTACTATACTCTAAGCTCCTTAAAGGGCGTTATATAGGGGAATATAGGGGTCGCCTACTATAGGGATCATTAAGAGGAATGCCAGGAGTTAGACTATAGCTCACGTCAAGACTTCCTGACTTGCTGCCTTACAGCAAGCCCTAGTTCCAGAGCACCTGCACAAAGTACTCACCCTTTACTTTGTTTAAGGTTTAAGGCTTAGGGGCTTTATGACTAGATCTTTTGCTGGAATCCCATACCCCAAAGAGGAGAAAAAGGTTTCCTAAACCTCATAATATCCCTATAATTCCGGTTTAAAGGATAGGAAGGTTCAGCAGGACACCAAACCAGTCCAGACCCCGAAAAGTAGGTGAAAGAATGACCCAAAGTCCTCCAACAACGGCCAATCAAGGGTTTGAGGCTTGTACCTCTGGGGTTGTATCATTCTGAAGTACTTATTTAGGCCCGTCAGTTGAAAGTCTTAAGCTCCCAGGGCCCGGCCCCTAAACCCCTAGGGTTCCAAGGTCTGAGGACAGCAGTGTCGCGCCCTCCTTGGGCAGTGCGGCAAGGGCCGAAGGCCCCGCAGCGTTATAGGCTTTAGGTTTTAGGGTTTAGGCTTTAGGGTTTTGGGTTTTGGGTTTTGGTTTTAGGGTTTAGGCTTCAACGTGTGAATCTTGGGCTTGCCAAGTTTGGGTCTGGGAGTTCAGGGTCGATTTGGGATGTAGAGCTTACAGGTTGAAGGTTATAGGGTTCAGGAGGATACAGATATTGACGGTTTAGGATGTAGGCTTCAGTGGTGACAACATTCAGGGTCTAGGATCTAGGGTTCCGGGCTTGGGGTTAGGGTTGAGGGGCTTGAGAAATGGGAGCGTGGAATGCAGGGCAAAGGGCTGGGGGTTTGGAAGATGGGTTTTTGGATTCCCTAAACCCAGAACCCGAAACCCCAAAACCCTAAATCGCAAACCCTAAATCCTAAACCCTAAACCCTAAATCCCAAACTCTAGACTCAGAGTGTAGGTTTTGGGGTTTGACCCAGAGTGTAGGTTTTTTGGGGGTTCTGGCAAGTCCTGCATAACTCATGCGCAAAACCGTAAATGTACTATAGTCTAAACTGTTTAGAAGGGTTATACATGGGATTATGTAGGGTTTTGGGTTCAGGTTTAGTGTCTAAACTCCTAAAGAGGGTGGGGTGTATAGTGGATTTCATAGGTGAGTATGATAGGGGTTACTAAGGGGGATACTAGGAATTAAACTAAGGCTCGAATGGCCTGGTGAAGAGACTACTGGGGATTTGAGGTTAGGCGCATTGATTAGGATTCTCTAGAAGGCCTAGACTTCGGGTACTGCCCCCCCACTCAGGAAAAGCTGCGTAATAGTTATGATATATTTATATAGATATATAGCCCTTGATAGTGCCCCTAGTGTAGACTGTTACTGGGTGGGGCGGTACCCAACCTAGACTAGCAAAAGAACAATCGCCAATTGCCGGCACAGGCATTCTAAGGTCAGAATTGAACATGCTGCGGTAAGAGCTGAGGTTCCTAGAGCCGATCCAGTCCTGGCTGCGAGGGGCATTCAGGGACATTAGGTTTAGGCCGGGTTAGGGTGTGTAGATATCTCCGCATTCAGGTGGCTCATGTGAGTATGCACACAGAGGTCGTCCTCAGCTTGTTTCCGATTTTGTTTTGTTGTGCTGTTTCTTTCTAATTTTGCAGGTTCTTTCTTTCTTTCCTTAGTTGAAACTTTTTTGCTGCTGTGGCTTTGGGGATGTGTCTGTGGCAGAGGACCTTGTACATGGTACATACTGAAAGATGCCTTTGCAGATTTCTGTGTACATGGTACATACTGAAAGATGCCTTTGCAGATTTCTGAAGAATGGAATTTCATTGCAGGCTTCATGAAGCTTGCTTAGGATGCGGCATTACTTGCTGGTTGTTAGTAAGAAATGAAGGAGTGGAAAAAACAACGGAAACTAGTACACCATTCGGGGCTGTATCATGCAGGGAATACGGATAGGCATCCAACAGGGATCTATTCCTCCATTCGAGCTGAGCAACGAGTAAGATTGGCCATCAGTTTTTGAGCTAGACGTCGTTTGCAACTGAGTGACAGAGCCAGAGTCCAAGGAGATCTTTCAGTCATGCTGGCACATGTACCGGGGTTTGCATTCCGTTGATTCTTTTACGTGTGAGACTCAGGGCGAAGGGAAGTTTCTAGTTTGGAACTGGTTTGAGACCTTGATGAGGTTATGAATCTCCCCTAGATGGGGGTTTCCCGAAATTAGGGGTACATTTGTTTGGGGGGATCCTTATAATAAGGATTCTGGTGTTTTGGGGGTCTATGTTGGGTGCCCTGCTTTGGGAAACTCTAAACCCTAAACCCTAAACTACCAAATCTTCCTAGCCCTAAGCCTTTGTTTGAGGACTCTGTGGCCGGCGCAGCAGTGCAAGCGAGCGCCGCGTGCTACAGCGGTCTGTGGCTTATGCCTCAGGTCAGGTGAGCTATAGTCTAAACTCCTTAAAAGGGGGGTTATGTACGGGATTATATAGGGTTCACAGGGTTCAGGGTTTAGGGTCTAAACTCCTACAGGTTATATAGGGGACTAGGTAGGGTTTAGGGTTTGTCTAAATTGCTTAAAAGGGGTTATGTAGGGGATTATATAGGGGACTATTATAAGGGTCATTAAGGGGTATACTAGGAGTTTAGGCAATGGTTCATGTGAGGATTTTGGTCCATGCGGGCTTTAGGGTGAACATATAGGGGTATGTAGGGGTTATTTAGGGATAATGGAAAATCAAAAGGAAACCACTCTTTAGGGCTTAGGGTTGAGGGTTTATGGGAACATGAGACATTAGTATTTGCCTAACAATGGAGCATTAAAACGGAAAAGACAACGGAACATGAAATGCAAACTGGCTTAAAACTGGCTTTTGTTTTCGTAGGGGTCTATACCTACACCCTCCAACTGCTCTCGATTTAGGCCAAAGTACCCATTTGTGGCACCTATAAGTTCAATTCCGGATACTAGGGAGGTCCTGATACAGGACTTCGGCGACACAACCCTCAGGACCCCATGACTATCAGACTGCTAGTATGTCCTTACTTTATGAGTTGGGCTTAGAGTCCCCCTTAAGTAGATAATCATATTCTATCTACTGCAGGGGGACTATAGGGTTGAGGGTCAAAATCCCGTTGTTATAAGGAAGGATCTTGGGGAGCTACGAGCGTCATAGACCCCACAGCTTCACAGGCTTGTTTGACATTTCTGCAAAGTGGAACCTTGCGACTCCCCCTTGTCAGGGCTCATTTGGTGTTCTTACCGAGGCTGTCGTCAGCCGCCTGTATGATGAGCTGCTGCTGCTTGGCCAAGCAGCTGTTGTATAGTTCTGTACAGCCAAGGATCCTTCCAAACATTTCATTGCCTCGTTTTGGAACCGCATAGCATGCCATAATTGGTTGAGGGACCTCAACGTCCGGCGAAGGAGTTAACTGTCATGTTGTTTGCTGTACTTATCGTGCATCGTGGCGCTTTCACGTTGCCGTAGATTGGCCAGTTTGGTAAGGTCCTACAGACCTTGCATTGCTGCTCATTTTTGCTAGAGTCCCCTAAATCCTAAACCCTCCCAAAAAAGCCCTAAAACCTAAACTGTAAGCCTTCATATAACCCCTGTCACCTTGATACCCTACCGTGAAGCCTGCACCCTAAATCCCCAAACTCCAAACTAAGAGCCGAAACCACATAAACCCCGAAGACCCCAAAGCCTCAAACCCACCCCATAAACCCCGAAGACCCCAAAGCCTCAAACCCAGCAACCCTGAACCCCAGGCCCTAAAGCCTAGAATTTGGGGTTTAGGGTCCCCCTAAAAAAAGCCTAAACTTCTACATCCCGATATAACCTCAAACCTTAAGTCCTGTTGTAACCAAGCAGATAACATTTGGGCGTTGACGTGTGCCTCAAAGGCTCCTAAGCCTGCGCCGCCCAAAGCTTGGCGAGGCTGGGTCGAAGGTTTATCCAACAGGAAATGAATAGTTGAGGGTTTAGGTTTTAGGTTTTTAGGGTTCAGGGAAGGGTACATTGGGTATGTCAGGGGATATAGTGTGTAGGATAATAGGAGGTTCACGGATCATGGAGAATCACATGGACAAGAAAATGGAAGATGAAATGGAAACAGTCTAAGGTTGAAAGTATGGGCCCTTAATCCTGGGCCTTCCAAATACCTTGTACATACCGCCCATACTTGCACTCTTAGACACAGATCGACCTTGCATGGGGACTCAAATGCTTGCACAGATTATGGTCCAGATTCCTTGTATAGTTGTGGGTGTAGGGTCAAGGGTTGTTGTTGGCTTACATTGCACATGTTGATTTATATTGGCCCTCTCAAGGGTTGTGCTGAGCAATTAGTCACAACACTGTCCCAGGGTTCGGGGTTTAGGGTTTAACTGGACTTTTACACATTCATAAGTATTCCTAGTACCAAAAAAAGATTAGCACCTGTTCATTTTGAACAGTACCTTTGCGATTTTTCAAGATTCGGAAGCCTAAGGTTTGGGACTCAGGGTTTGGGTATAGGTAAGGGTTATTCGAGATTGAGATTTAGGCATATGTGGGGAACTCCGATGGACCCTAGCGGCTGGCCTGGGGCTCAGTTGGGGTTAACCCGACACCCTGTTTAATGTAGCGTTTAGGGAACGAAATATGAAAAAATAGCGGAGAGTCAAAGCTTCTTAGAGTTCAGGGTCTAGAGCCTAGATGGCCCATGCTTCGTTGGGAATGTGAGAATGGGATATAGGGACTACTACCAGGACTAATGTTAGCCTCACATTAAGAATTCCCCCCACATTTATAAAATCCCAACCCCGGAACACAATTATAATTCCTTCCACAATTATAAAATCCACCAAAAGCGTAAATTAAATTTTCTCGGGGCAACTATTTTACTTAGGATTTTATTTATTTACAAATAGGCTTTCCAACGATCATTTCTGGCATTATTATTCCGGGGGTCCACCGGNNGGCTCGGGGGGTCGGTGGGTTTACTAATGCGAAGCTAACATTATTGTGGGCATGAGTATGCCCAAGGATATGTGGGGCCAGACCAATCAATCCGGAACTAAAAATTAGGGTTTTGGACTTCGTGGCTTGGGGCTTGGGATCAGAATTTAGTGCGTGGGCTTTGGGGTTTGGGATTTAGGGTTTGTAGCTCAACATTGATAATTCATGTAAGGCTGAAGTTGTTTAGGGCTTGAGGGTTTAACGTTTACGGCTCAGGGTTCTGGGTAAGTAGCGGCCTCTGAACGAAAGACAACATCGTTTGAATGACACTTTCAGGGTTCCTTGCTCTTGGCCCGTCTTTTTTGCAAGCCTTATTACCCCCAAACCCTAAACGCTGTCGTTCGGTTGTTTCAGGGCTTGGGAAGTTGTTATAGATAGGTGCAGAGCTAAGGGTCCAGGGCCCTGGGAAACTCAGCATCCAAATTCCTTGGGTGGGCATCTATAGCGGTTTGGGGTTAGGGGTTAGGGTCGCTGGTTCCAGACCAAATTTTGGAGCCGGTATTGCACACGTTTTCTGTTCGACTCCTGGCATGTGTATGATCTTACAAATCACTGCGGGCTCATCACCAGATTTGTCCAAAAGCCAAGAAGACTTGCCATCGCTTTTGAGGTACACTCTTTGTACTGCATTTGCGCTGAAGCCCCTTAAAACCCTGAACTCCAAACTTGGAATTAGCAACTTCAATCCGACGCCGCCTGAATCTCACCTCGCAGCCCAGAACCTCGAACCCAAGACCCTATACATCGAATCCAGAAGTCCTGAACCCAAAAACCAAAATCTTATGCATCGGGGGAGGCTGCGGCGTCCCTCTTGCAGGAACTCGCGGGGCCTGGTGTGACGCAACAGGCGCGAGCTTAGGAGTTAAAGCACATTGAGAATAATTTGAGAGCGTAATAGAATGTAGCAGCAGGGTACTACTAGTAGCAGTAGCAGGACCGCTGTAGTAAGTGCTGTGCTTTGTTGGAAGTGGGAGGATTAGTAGTCATCATGGGCTCCGTCGTCATAGTTGACGCCGTAGTAGAGGAGCAAAGGAGGAGCAGCGGCATGCTAGAATTTGTGCTAACTGTTGGCTGATCATTGCTGTTCAAAAGTTCTGGTAGCGACATCAAGGAAAGGTGAAGGCCTTGATGGCTATGATAGCGACGAATGAGTGTGTGGGTGTCACTTGTAGGCATGGGCGTAGCATCGTTGTTCTGATTACTTCTGTTTGTTTTATCACTACTCTTGTGTTGTGGTGTTGTGATCACGCTTGTTGGAGAAGTTGTTAGGGTGTGGGGCCGGGCAGTTTGCAACCGGCACATTTGCGATTCCTTATTTGATTGTGGGGTGGCGACCTAAGCTAAGCGCAGCTGATGCTCCTGATGCTGGGGCTTTTCGCTGCCGACTCCCAAGGAAAACGCAAGTGGTGCGCATAATACGTTGGCAGAGTACCAGCGCCTAAGCCAAACGTAGCTGATGTACATTAGTACTCATTAGTATAATTGGGCTCTAAGAAGCCAGCATTGAAATCAAACGCAGCTGATGCTTATAAGATTGTATTTCTGTCCTGTTCCAGCTTTTGAAGCCCCATACAAGGCCGAAGACGCAATTGCTGAGGTGTTGTCGCGCCGCTTGGCAAATGCTTTAGCGGATCACATGAGGGTTGCTCAGAATCCGAGCTTTCTTTTCTTTGGGGTTTCCCTACCAAGTGGGCTTGTAATTCTGGGGTACATGTGGCAGAGATTTGAGAACCACCCCGAAAGAGCTCCTTGGATCCTTCATACGGACATGTGTCAAATCCCTTGAAAAATCCACTTTTTTCCAACCTCGCTAGGATCCAGAGCTGAAAAGGCCCAAGGCCAGGTCAGAATTCGCACTCGCGCACTTTATTGCCCGCTTCTATAGTCCCCCTTAAGTAGATAGAATATGGCTTTGGGGTATATTAAAATAATAAGATCCCCATATACCCCATATTCTATCTACTTTAGGGGCACTATAACTATAACCAATTTTTGCTTTGAGCTGTGTTTTGGAGTCATTCCTGAGAGTTGTGGGAGAGGGCTTCCTGGCAGGTGCGCATCAGGATCGCCTTTCTGCTGTGGTAGCCCTAAGGCCTTAGACCGACATATTGCTAGCCTCAATGGGGCTTCTGCCTTATATAGGTAGCAGATCACTACCTAAACCCCAAAAGTATGTAAAATAATGGCCCTAAACTTATAATAATAGCCATAAAGGCCACCATTTTACATACTTTTGGGGCCCAGGTAACCACATTATCCGGAGACTTAAAGTAGATGCTGGATCCAGGCTCTGCCGCTTGTTTTTCTGGGTTATTATCCCCTTCAAGCAGGGGGTTTAGGGTTTAGGGTTTAGGGTTTGGGGGAAGAGCCGTAATGCCTGGGTAAAGCATCCAGTTGTACCAGGGCCCTCCTAGTACCCTTCATTGGGGTTATAGGGTCCCTTATAGTGATTTGGAGGGTTTAGGTACAGTCTTACCCGAGCTTCTCATTCTGAACTGAAAAGCCTGAGTTCCGAGCTCAGAACCCTGACCTTGAAAACGCAACCCGAACCTTGAACCCCAAATCCTGAACCGCCAAAACCCTAAGCCTTAACTCACGAACCTTGAATCCCGCACGCGAGCGTGGCTACGGCTACCCTTAGGGGGACCATGAGCATAGTACATATACGCATATACGCTTACACATTTCGGCAAACTACAGCACCCCTTCCTGGGGGTTTGAAGGAGATGAGAGAATATATGTTATATGGGATTATATAGGGATGATGTAGGGATGACATAGGATATAGGGATTGCGTATATTCCCTTACTGCCTACTAACCACCAGCAAGAAATTATACGCTCACCAGAACCAAGGAAGACCCAACCTCGGGATTCAAGGCGATTAGCAGGCAAGTTATGAGAGCAACCTCACCTCAAACTGGGTTGCTGTTAAGGAGCTTGTTCAAAGATACTCGAAAAAGCAAACCCAGTCACTATATGCCCATAAGCAACGCAGCAAGTGGGTGTAACGGCTTAGGGCATAGGATTCATTCACAAAAAGGTAGGTAGTTCTTTGTTCCGTCAGACTGTCCATACTGTACATCATCCCGAAACCCGACATACTCGCATGTATCCCTACAACTCGACCCCTTGATTTTGGGTTTTGATAAGCCCATTATGACTTCAAAGGTTGCATCGCGGATGTGCGTCGAATACGGCTGGAGCAGCCAGGCGGAGATCTCTTTGGGAGGGCTTTTGGTTTGAGGGTCGAAGCTTTGGGGGTTCGGGCTGATGGTTTGGGTTTAGGGTTAGGGATTTAGGCTTTATAAGCTTTAGGGTTGAGGGTTTAAGGTTGGGGGGTCAGGGTTTGGGGATTCAAGCTTTCTAGGCTTCAGGTTTGAGGGTTGAAGGTTGGCGGGTTAGATTTGAGGGCTTGGGGCTTAGGATTAGGTTTGAAGTTGGGGGTTAGGGTTTAGGGTTTGGGGCTCAGGTCTTTCGGCTTTAGGGGCTTAAGAAACAGAATTCCTGTGTAGGCAAGCCCTCAACTTGTGCGACCATAATGTAGACCCGTGATTAATAACCCCCCTCCTTTTAAGGGCCTTGATATTAGGATCCCCATTATAAGCCTTATTGAGGGGAGGAGGTTTATTAATCAGGCGTCTACATTACCACTAACTCCCTAAAAGGTGATTTGCTGAAATTCGGGGGATGGCTTCTTGAGGTTCATCGTTTTTGGGTGTGTGAGCCTGATTTTTTTCGTTGCTCGGTTCAGCTTTGGGACGTAGGGGTCAGTGGCTCTCAGCTCAGGACAGGTTTCGGGGGCTTAGATTGTAGTGTTAAGCCTAGGGGTTCTGGTAGGGGTTCTGAGTCTCAGGATTAGGGCTTAAGGAGTTCTCGATTCATGGTTTTTGGGGTCCCAAATTAATGCTAGCTTTTTGGGTTTGTTCTGCGGAGAGCTATATACATTCTCTCTCCAGCTGGGCGCACCCTGCCTTAAAGCCACACTTCACCCCCTGAAAGGCTGCCGAGAGGAAGACAGTGCTGCCAGAGACTCGCGGAATTTGCATCCCACCGGGCTGTGGAATGGCAAACGGGGCTCGCGGCACTCAGCACAGAACCACGATTGGATGACTGCAGCGAGAACCAACGCTGCGAATGCTGTGGCCGCATGTGGATGTGTGTGTGTGTGTGTACACATGTTCCGCATACGAAACCTATTTCGCGCCCGTTCAATCCTCACATATTCCCCAAATATGTAGCTAGAGCGATATGTACACATATTGTGTTCCCCTGAGGGTTGGACGCCTGGCCGCTGAGGTCCCTTAGGGTTGAGGGTTTAGGGATGTTGGGTTGCACGCTCCCAAACTCATCTGGAACCAACCATAAACCCCCCAACCATAAACCCCCCTTCAAACGGACACCGCTGAGACTGCAGTATCTCAGAGAGGCCTTTATGGCGTTGCATGTGCGGCTGAGGGAGGCTAGGTATTTTTACGCTAAATCCTAGAGCCTATATTTGGTTTGGAGAGGGTAGCATTCGCACTAAAAGCCAGAGTCTTGAACTGGGTTTGAAGCTTTGGGGCTTCAGGTCAAACAGTGTCGAAGTCCAGACTGGTTCGGATTTTGAACTGGAAGTGCTCGCTCTGAAAGTTGTTGCTTTCTCCCAGACACTAACCAAGACCAGAGTCCCATTAAGATAGTCCATGCGGGGTTGAGGGTTGGCGTCCAGAATGCTAATCCAAGTCCTTTTCTGAATCTTATTGCATTCCAGGTGGGTTTGAATAGTTGCTGGCTGGAGTAAGTTTTTTTTTTGACCAGGCCTGTGCAAAATCACAAGCCTACCCCAAACTGACGTCTGACCCGCATGGTCCCAAACAAGACTACAACTCTCTAGCCAGGTTCTCTTTTGAGGTTCCACGCTTGTTTGGGGAACCTTGATTCCTGAATCCTAAACCCAGGAATTCCAATATGTGGTGTTTGGCGATTAATAGGCTTTCCGCTTTTTGGGAGTAGGACTAGAAATTAAAGGTCGAGGGCTTAGGGAGTATATATGTATAGGGTTCAAGGTAGAGATCCTCCACAGGCTACCATGGAACATCCGCAGCCCCACTTGAAAAGGTCTGTAGTCTTTCAAGCGAGCTGTTTCGGGTTCCAGTCTAGATTTAGGAAAGGATGCTGGTAACACAGTCTAGTGCTGATGCCAGTTTTTGAGCCCTGTACTTCAACTGACTCAGAAGCAACAGGAGCCGGGCCTGTGTTTTTTTTTGTAGGTTTAGGGTTTAGGGTTCAGGGTTTAGGGTTTTGAGCTTGATAGAGGATTTTATGGTACTCGTAGCAAGGATATTCATTGCCGCATGGAGCCATCACAGGGGCACCCCTTGAATGTACCCCTTCTATGAAAGAGTTAAAGACACAGGTTCCAGCCAGAAAAAGTATTGATGTTCTGTTCCCTGAGATCAACATTCTTGCTCTTCGCGTTAGTATAGTTGTATTAGTGCTAGTGGTAGTATTCGTATTCGAACTGGTGCTAGTCGCATGATTCTTAGTTGGCAGTTGAGGTAATACCTAAGCCCCAAAAGTATATAAAATAACAGCCCTAAACCCATAACAACAGCGATAAAGGCCGTTGGGGTCCAGGTAGTAGTGCACAACGCTGAATCCTGTAATCTGATCTCCTCCCACTGCTCGAGGTGCCGAGGAGGACTAGCCTTGAGTTTGGGATTTAGGAGATTAGGGTTTAGGTTGGGTACTGCCCCCCCCCCCAGTGTCAGTCTATATATTAGGGGTCCTATTAAGGGCTATATATAACCCGCTATAATTTCGTTCATGTCCCCATGTTTCCCGTGACCTCATGCTTTTGGAACACGCACGTTACTATGGTTTGGGCATGGATGCTCCAGTGACCGTATGCTCTTGGAACACGAACGTGATTGTGGTTGGGGCATGGATGCTCTGGT
>CAJNIZ010007989.1:0-15050 GCA_905231905.1 Symbiodinium pilosum
TGTGGCGTTGCACGACTTGCAGAAAGACCATGTCAGTTTTGAAGAGGGATGAAGACATGTTTGGTGGACAGAGACTTCCGCTGCGGTCCATTGCTGGTGCCCTGTGGATTTACACGTCGAATCTCCATCTGTCTCCTGATGCTGCAAGTTTGATTTTGGGCATTGGGCATAGGGCAATCAGGTCGCTGTTCGAAAGTTTCCATCAGTTTTTCACACCTCTCATTGACCAGTTGAATGATGCCATGGTCATTGGTTACGCCGGAGCAGATGTAGAGCTGGACGAAATTTCTTTTCGGTCAGTGGGGCGAAGCCATGGAATCGTGTGGCTCCGATACCTTGCAGTAGCAAGGCGTGGTTCCAGTCTGGTGTGGATTCGTAGGCTTCCGTACCGTATCACACAGGCAGGACAGGGTGGAGGTGGCCCGATTTCAATTTTGGAAATGAATGAGGCACTTCTGCTCGAATCTGATCAGCCTCTGCTTTCTGAAGGTTGTGTGTGCCACACAGATGGTGCAAAAGCGTACCGCTCCTTAGCCAGCCCGTTGAATGACGGTCAGCTTTTGGCAGCTGGTCTTAAGCTGGCTCACACATGTGTCAAACACAAGCCACCCCATCCTGAGTTTACTAAACGTTTCAAGGTACAGGTGTGGGTAGGCGACAAATTTCAAGAGCAAGAGCGCATTGGGGGAACCCAAAAACTTGATGGGTTTTTCGCTGGGTTCAGACGTGTTGTAGGCAAAAAGCCGTTCAACACAGCGGGTCCGTCAGACGAGAAAGCTCCCCGTATGGAGCAGCTCATGCATTTTCATGTCCGAGCTTTCCAATTCAAGTGTTGGTTTGGTGGACAGGATATGTTTAAGGTTTACGGCAAGCTCCGTCAAAAGGAGCTTGCCAGTCCAGGTTCGATTGCCTGGGCATCGCTCTCAGATTTTAAGGCTGCCTTTGAAGAGCTCCGGCCCAGTGTACAGCGTGGCGGTGAGGACAGTGATCACGCAGGGTTTGAGCAGGTAGGCGTCGAGAGCGACTGCGCCAGTGAACTCTTTGAGGATGACTAGGATGGTTCAGGTGCCACACGCAGATCAGAAAAGCCGGCCGCGAGGTTTCCCGTTGGGTTTGCAATTTGTGGTTTCTGGACTAGAGGCAGGGGCTCTTGAAGCTTGTTCAGTTCGGAAGGTAATTTGAAGCTGCTTGTGTTGGCAAGCTTGCTCGTAAACAGTTTTGACTTCCTGGGTGAGTGTTGTGGGTCAGGTCTTGAGATTCGGGCTCAGCAGTCTTCAAGATCTCTCTAAATTAAACGCGACCTTTCAACCGGTTGCCGAACCATTCCTGTGGCAGCGTTCTTATTATATGCGACCTTTGAACCGGTAGCCAACCGTTTCTCCAGAAGCCTTCTTGAAAAAGACGCGACCTTTGAACCGGCGGCGCGCGCTGCGCGCGCGCGCGCCGCTTTCTTTTCTTTTAATTGAATTTATTGCCGGTTTAAAAGTCGCGCCCGGCATGAGAAACAATCTGCTCGAGTAGAAACTCAAGGTGCATGATCCAGACAAAAACCTGCATTCTTGTGCGGAACGGAAACAAACCACTTCTTGGATTATTTTGCTATTGGTTCTTCCCTTCTACTTGCCTGTTGTGCAGAAACTTCAAAATCAAGCCTGTGTTTGGTCCGTAGTCATTCAACATTCGAGAGCGGCATAAAACTTGCAGACGTGACCCTTTACGAAGGGGGAGCTTCAGCGCTGAAGGCTTCAAAGCCCCCTTCGAACCTCCCCTGGCCCTACCCCCCCTTCGAAGCCCCCCTTCAAGGGCCTTCCCTTCATTTTAGATCTCGAATCAAGCCCTTAAAGTCCCCGTTCACGCCCTTGAAGCCCTCCTTAAAGCCCTTCGAGCTCCCTTTTAAGCTCCCCCCTCCCGAAGGGGGGGGTTGAGGGGGGGGGTGCTGAGGGAGGACGCTTCAAGGGCTTTGAAGGGTAGGCTGAAGTGAAGGGGGGCTTCAAGGGCTTCAGCTTGAAGGGCTCGAAGGGGGCTTGAAGGGCTTCAAGAGGGGCTTCAAAGGGCTTCAAGGAGGGCTTCGGCTTGAAGGGGGGGCTTGGAAGGGGGGGAAGCTAAAAGGGGGGCTTAAGAAGGGCTTAAGGGGGCTGGAGCCCCCTTCAAGCCCTTGAAGCCCTTCAAGCCCTTGAAGCCCCCCCCTTGAAGGGTGCTTCGGATCCACCCCCTTTTTGGGAAATCTAGGATCGCAAAACGATGAGTCAAAATCAAACATGGGTTTTTGGAATGCAACAGCCTTATTTTTGGTACATTGCAAAAATCGGTAACGAGTCGAGGGTCTTCTTCTGCAGTTCTGTATTCGAAGGCTGAAGAGGCAGGAGTAGGATCTGAACATCAACGTCTCATCAGGGGTCTAGCGCGCAAAGTTGCCACACATACTGACATGTTGTAAACTGAAGAGGTCAAAGGAAAAGAGCAGGGTCCAGTACCCAGGACAATGCCTTCAACCCTGAACCTTCAGGTTTGGGGGCTAGGGTTGCGGGTTTGCTGTGATGTTACGTGGAACCTGCAATAGACGGCTGCAAAGTAACGTGCGCGTCACGGCTTTTGATGTGCTGCGATGGCCCGACTGTGGCGGGCCATCCAACACAGTCGCCCACCCAATCAAACCTACTCCTTTTAGCGGGTATCCTGAAGTCTCATGGCGGAATGCTTGTAAAGGTTTGTGGAGGGAATTGCTGGATGAAACCATTCTGGGAGGTCCATAGGTGCTGGGAGCCTGAAAGCCCTGGCAAGTTTGTGTGGGACCTGAGAGGTTGTGTTTGCGCCTCATGATCATTCCCCTGAGCATTCTTCGGCCGAATATAGAAGTTAGGCCCGAAGGTGGCGAGCCTTATTTTCGCCTTTAATATGATTCCTAATATAGACTGTTGCAAGGCGGGGGCAGTGTGCAAGGTTTAGGGTTCAAAGTCTAGTCAGTGTTTAGGGTCTGGAGTTTAGGGCCTAGGGTAAAGGCAGGCTAAAAGCAGGCTTGAGTCTAGGTACCAGATTAGGCGGCGAGTCGCCAGGCAGCAGCCATGCGCGGGAGCGTTGATGAACCAACGTAAGAGTCCGACTGTTATATGTTGGATCATAAACGAGTCGCCGCCTCTTCTGGTGTCCCGACTCGCCAGGAGGCAGCAGCGTGCGCGGGAGCATTTGTGATCCAACATAACAGTCAAACTGTCATGTTGGATCATCAGCTCTCCTGCGCATCGCTGCTGCCTCCTTTTTTTCTGGCGCCCGGTCAGCGTGATGGGACTGTTACGCTGGATCATAAACGCTCCCGCCACCCCAGCACAAAGCAGACAAATCAGCTGTGTTGCGCAGCCACTTCAGGCATGCTTGAAAAGAGAGAGAGAGAGAGAGCGAGAGCAGGCCGAAGGTGCACGGCAGGATAGCACTGAATGTCGCGCTGTCGGATTGATGGGGTTGTAGACTGGGTTGAGATGGTTGAGGGTTCAGGGTTTGCGAGGAGTTTTTGGCCTTAGGGTTGAGGGAGGAGTTTGTGGGATTTTCCAGGTGTGGAATTCGAATGCTCCAGCTTTTGAATGTGTGCAAGGGTCTAGGGGTTTGCGATGGGTGTAGGGTTTAGGGTTTTTAAGGCTGCGGGTTTACAATGTTTAGGGGGACCAGACGCTTCACATAGACTTCGGGGACTCGCGGCTATGCATTTAAGGCGGCAGTCCGGAAGCTTGAATGGTTCCTAAACTGGGTGGCAATAGCGGATAAACATGCATTTCCTTCTCCACTTCTCACAAGGAAAACTATTACTTAAAGAATTCGGGGGCCTCCAAAGCGCCACCCAGTTAGCTCATGCGTTTGTATTCCCTGTAGACTAGTAACGATGAGAACCCAGCCCAAGGCCCACAGCCGGCACTCCCGGAACCGGGGCGTGGAACCCTAAGCCACCCACCTACAATGATGGGCAGCGTATGATGGTGGTTCGTCCTCGTCGTCATGGTCGTCGCGGTCGTCGTGGTTGGCGTGGTCATCGTCGTGTGTTTTGGGGCTGGGTTTCCCGGGGGCGGCGGTTGGGGCGTTTATGATTCAACTTAACAGTCCCATCACGCTGACCGGACGCGACTCGCCAGGATGCAGCAGCGTGCGTGGGAGCTTTTATGATCCAACGTATAACAGTCTGACTGTTATGTTGGATCAAAAACGCTCCCGCGCATGGCTGCCTCCTGGCAAGTCGCCCCTCTTCTGATGTCCGATCAGCGTGATGGGAATTTCCTGAATCGTGCAAGGAGCCAGGAATCTGAATATCTTTAGTTCCTTGATTGTTGTACGGTATGGTACCAAACCTTTAAACCAGAACCCGGAGGTCTGAGCCCTAGCCTCAAGCCCCAAAACCTTAAGCTTTATGACTGAACCCTAAAGTGTGAGCCTCGATGTCCAGACTGCCGTGCGGCAAGTTTACTTTCAAAATTGATGGTGAATATGGATGGATGAAATTGTGCGCTGTCAGTAACGGTGTCAGCTCAGACCCCAAGGGCTCCCCTGATTCCGATTGTTTGTGTGAGTCTCTATGCCTCGCCCCTGGCGAGCGGGAGCGTTTATGATCCAACATAACAGGCCCACCACGCTGGCCGGACACCAGAAGAAGCAGCGGCGTGCGCCGGAGCGTTTATGATCCAACAGGGCCCTCTGCATACTCAGTGTTTGCTTGGTTTGTGTTTGGGGGTGGCTTCTACTCAACAGGCGCGCTGGAGATGTACCGCCAATCATCTCCGCCACAGTTCCTGTTCGTAATCCTAAACTTTACCAATGGCCCGGATGAGGGGTGCAAACCATGTTTGCGAGTGAAGAGTTTGGGACATGTTCTGGAATTTATATGTGTTTGATCGAGCACCTGCAAACGACCCTAGCCGTAATTAAGATGGCTGGCGACCATGCATAGGCAGAGTCTGTGATGTCTAAAGTTTGTCAAAGGATTTTTCATGTACAATGTAGAAGTGGGCCCAGCGACTACGACATAGGCCACTCCTTCTTCAACATCACTCAAACCGCCATCGTGCGACAGACACATGCCTGCAACTCCGTGGTTTGGATGGTTAATATTACTCTCTATCGCAGGGGCCAACCTGTTGCACCCCAACGTAGAAATTGGATTAGGTTCGTTCATAACCAACTACAAATCTCCACATTGATAGCTGCCGGTGCAGACGGCTCAAGCACCTGAGCCTTCGCAGATCAAAAAAACAAAGGAAACAAAGGAGTGCGGCAGAAACAAGAAAGTACGTGCCCTTGCTCGCAATGGCGTGAGCGCAGACTTTCGGAGCTGTCACTGCTTAAGCGACAGATGGGAGGATCCTTTTAATTTCGGAAGACCTGGCAGTCGCGGGCATGCAGCTGTCGTTGTAAACCGGTCTAAGCCCTCATCCAACCATGTTTCCTCCATTGTGCACTTGCAAAAGCCTATGTGCATGTTGGATTTGATGTCATGTGTCCCGGAATCATTCCAAACAAAACCGATCCGTACCATTTTCAAGTTCATAGAAAAGATTGTATTTTGGATGTGTGAATTTGGTACATTGCGTTGTGAATCCGGGCATGACTGTTTCATTTCGTTGGTTATTCACAAAGTGTGCTAGGCGACTTCTTCTGGCTAAGCGGTCTCTTTTTTCTCAAGACGTTTGATGTTGTTGACATTTGTGTTTGTTGTTCAACGCCGGCTGTATAGCACAGCAACAACAAGACTTAGGTTCCGAAATGATAAAAAAGCTTTGATTGCACTTCAGAGCGTGCCCATCATCAACGTTCATATTGTGTGAGAATGTTGTGGGGGTTTGAGGTGGGAGTTGGATGGGCCAATGTTTGATATGCTTCAGCTCGAAAATGATGAAATGTCGGGGCTGGGTTCAACAGTAGTGTTGGGCGCAATGCTTTGGTTAGGCTGCTGCTTGGTTACAGCTGCAGTTGCGATACAGAGCGACGATCGTTTTGGGTTGTAATCAATTTGATGCTCCTGTGCCTTCATCATATTATGCTTCTTCGTCTGAGCTGCTTGATGTTCATGGGTACCACGTTCATGTTTAGATTAACCATCTTTTCCACTGTTCGGGAAGTACTGGAACAGTCACGGCGGTTTGCTATGAAAACCAAAACGAGTAATGCAAGAACCTTCGATTCGGAACCAAGTAACAGCCCAATGGCAAGCAGTCTGGAATTTGACATTATAGCATGTCGCCATAACTTGTAGCAGTGATTTTGCCACCTAGACATGCTTGTTCCGGAATACCGTAAACTGTACAAGGCAATCCCTAACCAACCTAGCCATGAACCGAAAATCCTGATTGCCAGTATATTCAAAACCCAAGCGTGAAAGTTTTCGGATATTGCCCATGCCATGGGCTGCTTGCTGCGTGCCGGGCAAGGTATCAGCTGCTCTTTGCACGTAGTTATGGAGTCACCGATGGATGGGGTTTGGACAGCCAAGGTATGATCAAGAACAATGTGAATTGTGACCCCCGTCGTGTGTAACCTTCCATGACGTCGACCGTTGAAGATAAATAAAGCACATGTTGTTTGCGGACAATTCAATGCATGAAGCTGTAGATAGGAGTTCATTCATTTGCAAGTTGTGGAGGAGGGGGGATTGCCACCATACGTGTTCCAATCTTGGGACCTAGTTGTGGCGTCTTCATGTTTGTGAACAGGAGTTCGTACTGTCGAGGAATCTTGCCTTCACCATTTTCCCCAAAGCTTAAAAACCCCAAACCCACAACCCGAAACACACATGCTTGCTGAGCAAAGCCTGCACCACCATGAGTTCCATATGTGCCTACCTTGTGCACGGTTGCGCAATTTCCTCCCTGTAAGCCCCGAGCCTGAAAACCAGAATATCCCAGAATCCTACATGCAACAGTCTCCTGGCTTCGGCAGCTGCTGTGGTTGTCATGGCTTACACGAGGCCCGGGGTTTATGGGCCGGTTTTGTGGCCTTTGTGCACGTGGAGTCTGAAAGTTTAGGTTTTAGTGTTTAGGGTTGAGGGTCTTGGGTTGAGATTGTTGGGCATGATTGCTTGGCCGTTTTAAAAGGCGAGCAGGATCGTTGCGGCTTCAGGTTTTCAAGACATGTTTCATTTACATGCGAAAAGCTTTGCATGATCTGAGCCTGCGAGGCAACGGCAGTTTATCGCTTCAACCTAGAACCTTCAGTCCCGAATCAAATTTTCAAAGATCAAAAATTAGAGGTCCACTTTAAAGGGTCAAGGTGGTTTATACTCGGATATACAGGGACGTTTAGGGTTGGGGTTTTCAGCCCCTATTTTGGGGGTACCCAGAACGAAGATTATTTTGTATTGGGGTCTATGCTCCGGCCGCACCAAATCTCCGAAAGAAGTTTGCATGTTGCACCACAGCCAGAACCGTAGAATGAGTTGCGTGAAGCTTCGGGCACCGCCGAGAGGTTTCAGGTTAAGGCTCAGGGGTTGAGTGTTCAGGGTTCCATCTCTGGTTTTCAAAATCTTTTTGTTCAAGGCCTTTGCTCTGGCATGTATGCAGTTCCGGGTGTACACGGAACTTACACCCAAATTAAGGATGCCTTTACACCTTGCTTCGGGTTAAGGGGGGTTGGAGGTTAGGATTCAGGGTTTAGGATTTAAGATTTGTGGTTTAGGGCCTTGATTACACATTAAGCCCT
This sequence comes from Symbiodinium pilosum, assembly GCA_905231905.1. Taxonomy (NCBI): domain Eukaryota; class Dinophyceae; order Suessiales; family Symbiodiniaceae; genus Symbiodinium; species Symbiodinium pilosum. The sequence goes on from CAJNIZ010007989.1 coordinate 7,672, forward strand.
GAGCGGGAAGACCCAGACCGATGAAACACTCAGGCCTTGGAAGTGGTGGGTTTAGGGTTTGGGTTTTAGGGTTTGGGTTTAGGGTTTGGGGTTTAGGGTTCAGGGATAATTCAGCAAACAGTCTCTGAACCCAACACCCCAACATCCAAACCCCAAACCTCCCCTAATCCCTAAGCCCTGAGCACACCGATTTAAGCCTTCTTTTCTCAGCTGTGGATGCCGCACTGGGAAACGTGATTCCCAACAATTTCTGGTCCCAATTTGGGCTTGGGCATACTTCTGAGGGTTTAGATTCCAAGCAGAAAGATTTCATGATTTGGGAATACATTCGGGGCGAAACCCTAAATCCTAAACTTTAAACCTTGAAATAGTCCAATTGAGAGGCTATTGTGGCAGCTTTTCCTTGACTACGGGCACGCGGGGCTCTCGAGCGCAGGGTTTGGGGTTATGCTTTACAAGGGACAGGAGACCGTTACGGGGGTGTAGAGTCCCTTTACAGTTTTTGAGGTTCCAAAAGGTTCTTTTCCGGAGTTACGAAAGGCTGATATAGGGGCTATTTAGGTTTCAGGGATAATGGAGAATCAAATGAAAAACATGGAGAATGAAACGGAAATTGTGGTCATGCAGGGATTTTTAAGCTTGATGCTTCCCTACTACCTAAACCATAAAGCGCAAGTATCTTCTTCTTTCTTTTCTAAAAAGCAGGTTCGGGATCCTGTTTCTATTGAAGAGTTCCCGACGCAGATCGTACGACATTTTTTGTGTTAATCGTCAGTCCCACAAGAGCGATTCCCCTTCAGCTTCGCCCCCAAACCCTTGACCCAACAAATCTACCGAAATGCTAAAACTTAAACCGAAACCTTAAACCACAAGTTTTCAAGGGCAGGGGGGGGGGTGTCGCAGTGTCTGAGAAGGCAACCCCTCATACCCCTCATAGTTGCTTTCTATTTTTCAATGGAGACATTGAAAACAAGCTGGAAAATGAAATGCAAACTAGGGTCATGTAGGGTTTGTATAGGGAGATATATAGGAGAACAGCGCCGTATTTACGGTAGTTACTTCCCATATTTCTATGAATGGATTGCACAGTCTCAGCTTTATGTCGTTTTTTTCAGGTTAGGGCTTATAAAGGTTCACAGTCGGAAGCCCAAAACCTAAACTTCAATTCTTAAACCTTCAACCCAAAATCCTAAATTCTAAACTGTGAATCCTACATCCCAAGCCTTAAATCCAAACAAAGGATAGCTACTGACAAGCATTTTGGCGAGTATACAATGACCCTAGCCACGCGCATGCCGCAGGTTTTTCCTTAGAATCCTGAAGCCCTAAACTTGAAACCCCCAAGCTGTAAATGCTAAAAGCCCCAGAGGCCTAAAACCTTAAAGCCGTAAACCCGGTTTCCATGTCATGTTCCTTTCCATGTGATCCTCGGTTGTTGAATGGCATAGTCTCTACATTATAGAACCCTGTAATGTAGACCCGTGATTAAGAAAGCGCTCCTTTCCAGGGCCTCATTTTGAGGGTCCTTATTTTGATCCCTGTGAAGGGGAGGGGGTTTACTAATCAAACACCCTAAACCCTAAACCCTAAACCCTAAACCCTAAATCCTAAACCTTAAACCCTAAACCCTAAACCCTGAACCCTAAACCATAAACCCCAAACCATAATGCCCTTCGAAGCACCCTGCAAAGCTCAGGGCCTGTGTGATCACTGACGGGGGCGCTTGTGTGCAGAGCGAGAACTACCCCAGCGCGTATCTGGGCCCTTGTTGAACCTAGGGTTTAGGGTCTAGGGCTTAAGAAGCCTTTAGGTACCATCGGGCCGGGGTACCCTCGGGCCCTCTTGTAACGGGCCAGGAAGAACGTAAAGGGTGTCAGGTTTAGGGTTCAAGGACTCTCGTTGAAGGTGGTTGGGATTTACTAACTGCTTCTAGATTCTAGTTCTGGTTTTCACCTTACTTACAATGGAGGCAACATACATACTGCCAGGTAGGGTCGGGTAGAAGTAGGGTCGTAATTCACAAGCCCTAAATCCCTAAACCCTAGACTGTTTGTTAAGACGGCACTTTATCGTCCAAGTAAACTGCAAACTCCATACCAGATTCTTCAACACAAGTGTACTATAATCGAAACTCGTTGTAGGAGGTTATCTAGGGGATTATTTTGGGGAGTATTATAGGGGTTACCAGGGGAGATACTAGGAGTTTAGAATATAGCGCAAGGTGGAGGTTGAGAAGCGGATTTAGGGTTCAGGGGGTTTGTGGACCATTTGAGAACAGCAAGGAACAACGATGTTTTCTTCACATTGCCCTGCAGTAAACCAGAAACTCTACACCATGAGCCATGAATTCCAAACATCAGACCCAGTACCCTAAACCCTCAAGCCTAGACCTTAAACCCTAAGCCCTAAACTTTAAACCTTAAACCCTAGTCCCTAAAGCTGGGAAAGCCTGACCCAGGTATTCGAATGATGATGGTAGCAATGGCAAAGGATGCATGCCTGAACGGATGGGTTAGGCTTGGTGTGTTTCCAGAAACTGGGTTGCTGTTAAGAAGCTGAAGTTAAGGTACTATAATTTGACAAGGAGACCCTATTGAACCCTATTGTTTACTATATGCCCATATTTGGGTAACCTGAAACCCTAGACCTTAAGCCCTAAAACCTATATACCTGTATCATGGTAACCTAGTTATAGTTTCTCAACAGCAACCCGGGAACTTAAAGTTTCTCTTCCGGGGTTCCTAGCAATAAATAAGGATGATACGGTTCCAGGCTTAGGCTTCTGACATGTGATCAGCTTCGGGTTTAGGGTTTAGGGCATCGTGCCTCTCTCAACTTCTAGCTGTGGGCTTGCAAACGGGGATGAGGATGTGCGATGAACCCTAAACCCTAAACCCTAAATCCTAAACCCTAAACCCTAAACCCTCAGCTACAAGGATGCCCTTGCATCAAGATATTTGTCGCCCCTATGTGCCGACTGTAGTGGTTAGGAGTTACAAGAACCCCCCCCCCAAATGTACACCCCCAGGGTTTAAGGAGCTAATAGGGACTATATGGAGCTTAAAAAGGGCTGATAGGTTTCTAAGAGGGTTCTACAGTTGGGGGGGGTACATGTCTAACTCCTAAAGTAGGGGTCCTGAAGCTAGCTTCCGGCTTTGGGAACGATACGTTACAGAAACTTGCAGCTGCTTCTTGGTGTGTATGATATCTGGGTCCTAGGAGCGGAGGCCTAAACGCTAGACCCTTAACCTTAAACCTGAAATCCCAACTAAACCCTAAACCTTAAACCCTTAACCCAAAACCCTAAACCCTAAAGCCCTCTAGACTGAGCCCCCTCAAGTTCTCCTTTGATTATGCTTACTCAGGTTAGGCTAAACTTAGCCAAGGGGCAATTTTACCTTGGGGTTAGCATATGGGGGTTGGGTTTAGGGTTTTGGGTTGAGGGAAATCTTAAAACCTGAAACCCTAAACGCTAAACCATGTAAACTCTCGAGCCAGTAGTTTGCAACGTTGCTTGGTTATGTGTTTTCCCCGCATGTAGACAAAGGTTTAAGTTTAAGCTCTTTACAAGCCGAATATTGGTCGGACTGCTGCAGGGCGTGGGCATAAAGCCTACACCCCAAACTCAAAAACAACAACAATGACTAAACCAATCCCGAACCCTAAACCCTAAAGCCTAAACCCCAAATGGCTTAAACCCAAACCCCAAGCCCTAGAGCTTATGTTCTGCCCTGCCGAGAATGTACAATCAGCCCCGGGGTGGGCAACACTCAGGCTGGCAAGCTGTTACAAACAGGGTTTGGGGTTTGGAGGGTATATACAGTTAAGGGATACTAGCACAATAAGAATGGAGAATCAAGTGTCAAGGATATTGAAAATGACATGGAAACTGGGATAGTGGTTCATAAGGGATTATCTGAGCTACTCTTAGCATACTTGGCGGTTTCAAAGAATAGTTTATGGGATCTCCAATTGTAAGTTAGGATTACTGTGTTTGGATTTAGGGCCTGTTTGTTGGAGCGAAGAGCTTAAAGTGCGTGCCGTAGGGTTTTGGGTTGAAGGTTTCACGTTCCAGGTCTAAGGTCTGGGTTAAGGGTTTCGGGCTAAGTGTTTTATGTGTATCACTTGAGGTGTACTACAGTTCCGCAAGCTCATGACAAGAAGTTTGAATTGAATTGCTTTTCATCCCTCCTCTTGCCTTAATATTAAGCACACCACCCCAATGTCAGATGTTTTCAAGAACCCACATGTGTTTTCTGGGAGCTGCTGCTATCAAACTTTTTATTCCTTAGCAGCTGTTGATATTGTGAGTACTGCCGTCACTCTCACTGCTGCTTTCCTGCCATGATGATCATTGCGATTATTGCTGTCAATTTTGTGTGTGTGCTATTTTAGATGGGGTTTAGTTGCCGAAGTGGCACTGTGCTTCTTGTTGTGAGAAGTTTCCTGTTTCTGTTCCCACAAACACAAAGAATTTGTTATCTGCCCTAAGCCCTCTGCCCTAAGTCCTAGGCCCTAAACACCTAACCCGTCCGAAGCCTGAAGCATGAGCCAAGGGTTTAGGGTTCAGGGTTTAGCCCCAGATTTTAGACCCTTCTTGGATGGTCAGGGTTCTTTTTAACGGAATTCACCGGGGTTAGCATCTGGATCAAAGTGGCTGTAAGTTGTGGGTGCTAATCCCCAACCCTAAGCCCTAAACTCTAGAAATTAAAGCTGAAACTCTAGACCCTAAACCCCAAACCGTAATCCCTATAGTAGTTTCTATTATATTTTGCATTCATTTTCTATTGTCCCTAAATAGTCCTTATATAACTCCTATTTTATCCCAGACCTTCCCTGACCCGCCAAGTAAGCTCTGAAGCACGCCGGCAGGCGATCCGTGTGATTGCCTTCAGCACTGAGCAAACCCAGGACTACTTGAGCTGCCGGGCTTGTGGTTTAGGGTTTAGGGTTTGGGGTTTAGGGTGGGGAGTAATCTTGAGGGTTTAGGGTTTCTTCTGTTGGGTGTAGGGCTGATGGTGTGGGGCTAGAAGCCGAAACATCACTACAGAAGTCGTGTAATGAAGAACCAAGTGGCAAATAACATGGAAAAATATATGGAATCTGGGATTATTTGGTAGAGTATCCACTAGCTTCCTTAGAGGCGTGAATCGTTTGGAATATTATCCCTAACCCTCGCATATTTACCCTAAACCCTGAACCCGAAACCTTAAACCCCAAGCCCCAAACCCTAAACCCCAAACCCTAAGCCCTAAACCAGAAACCAAAGCCTGAACCCCAAGACCCCACAGCCTACGGTAAAGGCCTGCGGTTTCTTCGGCTCTTAGGGCTAGGGTTTAGGGTTTAGGGTTAGGGCTTCGGGTTTAGGGCTTCGGGTTTAGGGCTTAGGGTTTAGAGCTGAGGGTTTAGGGTTGATGGTTTAGGGTTGGTTTAGGGTTTAGGCTTCAGGGGTGCTGGGTGTAGGGCTTTTTGGTTCAGATTTGGGGCCTTTGGGTTTTTGAAGCCTTAACCCTAGACCCTAAACCCCTAAATCTTGAACCCTAAAAAGGAAGTATCGGGGTGAGGTTTCCCTAAGCCCCGAAGCTGTATAGGATGGTAACGGGTTATATAGGGCCTTTACAGGGATCATACAGGGGAGTTTTATAGTGGATATTAAGGGGGATGTTAGGAGTTTAGACTATAGTTTATATGTTTTTTCTGTATGTCTTGGTTTTGACACCTTCCCTCCTTAGAGGGTTTAGGAAGTATGCCGCGTGGTTTGTAGGGACAATGTTCTCTCATCAAGTTACCCAAAGCTTTGTTGCATTCAGCCCAAACGGACGCCTACATGCTAGACACCAAGCCCCAAACCCAAAGGGTTTAGGGTTTAGGGTTTAGGAAGCCCCAAACCCAACACCCTGAAGCCCGAAATTTGTACCCTAAACCTGTTCAGACTCAACCAAAGGCATCGAGGGGACGAGTTATTCTGGAAGTTTTGGGCCGCCAGATGGACGCTTTGCTGCAGTCTCAACTTACTGGGAGTTAGCAGGGAATAAAGGTCTATATATATATATATATTCTATGGGGATTATATAGGGATAATGGGAAATAAAATGGAACCTAGTAGATTACAATAGGGATAATGGACAAGAAAATGCACGTGATACATATATATATATATGCATATATATATAGTTTTCTAATTGGGATTATATAGGGATTCTTACTGAGAACCAGTAGGTCAGCCTTAAACCCTAAACCCTAAACCCTTGCAGAGGGTTTCGGGGGGGTTCCATTCCTCACTGCTGAGGGCTTAGGGCTTCGGGTTCAGGGTTCAGGGTTGGCGGTATACGGTTTGGGGTGAAGTGGTTAAGGGTGTAGGGTGTAGGGTTTAGGGTTTAGGGGTTAGGGATTGAGGTAAGCTGGGTGATTTTTGCTCAAGGGTATCAGGCATGCGCGGGGCATGAGAGCAGAGAAGTTTTGCGGCAAGTACCAGTCAGTTGAATGTTTCCCTACGTGTCTGCTTTCAGTTTAGGGCTTTGGGCTTAGGGCTCCTGGTTGAAGATTTCGGGTTGAGGTGCCCCTGCATCTTGAATTGTGCGACGAATCGTTCGCACACGGACAACCCATGCTCGCTAACCCATGTAGTTCCCTTTTCTGCCCTAAACCTGAAACCCTGAAGCCTTAAACCCTCAACCTAACCCCTTAACCATTAAACCCTAAACCCTCAAACTAACCCTGAAACCCAAAACCTGAAACCTGGCCCAGCCCTTTATACGGGGAGTATGGTGCTGGGAGTATGAATTCGGAATCATGCTCATTGGGGTATATTAGGGTTATATTGGGGTTATAAAGGGATAATGGAGTAGAGCATGAAAACTACGATTTAGGTTTTAGGTTAGGAGGACCCCTCACCTTGTAATAGTGGTATAATAGGAATATAAGAGGACCCTAATATAATCCCTATTATCCCCTATAGTCACTATTACTGGGTGGGGGGTCCACCTAAGGTTTAGGGTTAGTTGTCAGGGTTTAGGCCTTATGTTTAGGCCTAGAGATGGGGTTGAAGGTCAGGGTTTAGGCCGTCCGTTTAGGGTTTGGAGTTTCGGTTTAGGGTGTACGGCAAACCCTAAACCCTAAACCCTAAACCCTAAACCCAAACCCTAAGGGTGTAGGGCAGTTGACGCTTTACAAGGTCATGAGCTCAGAGCCCGGAACCCTAAACCCCCACACCTACATTCCTGGACCTTCAAACTTGAACCTCAACCTCCAAACCGACCCCTAAACTCTAAACCCTAAACCCTAAACAAACCGACTCTGAGCTCTAAACCCCAAAGCTTAAACCATTCTAAACCCAAACCAGAAAGCGCCCTTTTGCATACATGGTAGTTTCCCAAAAT
>CAJNIZ010007990.1:0-15309 GCA_905231905.1 Symbiodinium pilosum
GGTCAGACTCTTTCGCCTTGTGGCATGGTGGTGGTGGTGGTGGTGGTGGTGGTGGTGGTGGTGCTGATGCTGGTGCTGGTGCTGGTGCTGGTGCTGCTGGTGCTGCTGGTGCTGCTGGTGCTGCTGGTGGTGGTGGTGGTGGTGGTGGTGGTGGTGGTGGTGGTGGGAAATGCAGGCGTAGGAGTAGTGCTGAGCGTAGTGAGGGCATGAGACGGTAGCAGTAGAAGTGGGCCAGGAGGAGAACTCGGAGCGTTGGCTTTATTCAGAGATGGCTTGCTGCAGATCTCGAACGCAAGCGCAATCTCATGTTTCTTGATGTGCGTATCACGGCACCCACAAAACGGGAAGTCGCCCTGTGATTGCCTCTCAGCGATCATCCAGCCTAGGCACAAATGCTAACAGTGCGTTTTGCAGGATGCGACTGAAATCGTTGACGAGGCGCTGGGAACGGTTTTTTTGCAAGTCTGGGAAAGGAAGGTCTCCAAAGGTGATCGCCCCCTCTGGCAGTCTGAACATCACCTAGTAATGAAATGTGTTTCTCATTCTTACCTGGCTGTTGAATAGAATGTGTCTAATAGGCCTAGGGGTCTGAGGCTCTACAGTCACCTACCTGAACACGTCCTGCTTGTGGGTGTAGGGTTGGCCCGGCATATGATCACCCCCTATGATGTGCTCCCAGGCCTGGGGTACACAGCATGTCCCTACAAGCCCAACAATGCCCCTGTCGACCTTGCAACATGTAGATGCTCTTTGTACGTTGTACTTGCCCCAGGATCTTTCATCATCATGACTCCATCTGCCTTAAAATGGCTGTATCCGAGATAAAGAAGAACCACCCCTTTTCCGCACATGCAGGGTTCAGGATCAACTTCGGTGACGGGCGGGGGGAAATTGGGGGCGATGTTGAGGTCAAGGGGTAACCATTACTTAGGGACCCCGCCGTCATTACGAGAAAACACAAGCAGGATACTACTGGCAGTCAAGAGGCTATTTCTCAAACTTGGGCCTCACACGTACAGCAAGGAGGACAAGGGGCCCCAAGCTTGGATCCTCAACCACTGATCGTGAAACACCGGCAGGAAGACAACGAGATTCCAGAGGAGACTGCTGGAGAGGGCATCCAGCAGCCTCCCGCCACACAGGCCCTGCCTGGCATTGCTGAAGTCTTGGCAGTCTGAGGCTTATCTAGGCGTCACAGGGATTGTGAAGGATCCTTGGGATTGTAGAGGAAGATGCCAGCTCAATGAATAGGACCATAATTAGTAGGAAGGGCTTTTTTTTGTATTCCAAATGTACGGACAAGGACGACGAGCGTTCTCCTTACATGGTCAAATGGGAACTGTGAATTTTCAGAGGGGAAGAGTTGAATTGGGCTTTAGGGTTGCCGTATGGCATCGAATACGAGGTATACCACGCGATGGTGGTGGAAAATCAGTCCCCGCACTTTGTTCCCTACAAATATGACTGCCCAAGTCTATTTTCTAGTAGGCGATGATACTGGCAAGGTCTTTGGGTTCCATGCTGGAGGCCTAGAGAAAGTGTGGAGCAGGTCATCTTAAGCCCTCCGATCTGAAGCAGGTTGTCAAGTGTGCCTTATTCCCATACAGCACCCCCACAGCAGGCACAAAGCTCAGAAAAAACGGTGAACACCCCAAACCCCAAAGCTTAACCGGCTTAACCCTAAGCCCAAGTCAAACTCCTCATTGCATTAAACTATGTAACTCCGTGCCTGGGAAGGATGAAGTTGTCGACCTGGGTGCAGGCGAGAATGGTGGGCTGGGTGAGTAGGACAGAGCCTTCTGGTTTTAGTCGAGGGTGGAGGCCCCTGCGAGGTCAAAAAGCCTGATCCCTATTTGGGATCCATCTAGTCACTTTGAAGTTCGCAAGGTGCAGCAAGCAAGATACCTGAGTTGCTGGTTTTTGCAAGATTGAGGTTCCATCAAGAGAGGGGCAGAGCGTAGACGAAATGTACGACAATTGCTTGATGGCTGCCTGCAAGAAACGGGCTTTTCTGGAAACCACAAGTTTGTCCATATCGGCCTGTAGCTGGTTCCTATGGCGTGGCAAGACTTATGTAGCAATGTAGTAGACAAGGGCTCGAGGTGTCAATCGATGTTTTACTTACCAGGTCCTTCAGGGAGTGGGTGCAAGGGGTCAAGTACTGGGGAAGCTGAGGAAGCCCGCCCTTGTTGAACCACCTCTGGTAACAGCAGTTTAACTTTCCTTTCACTACCTGACTTGAGGTTTGTCCTTTGCCTTTACATTGGTGGCTCTATAGATTTGAGACATAAACCCTAGGCGCTTCTGAAAATTAGCATTCGCCTGGTGACCACAACGCAGATATGTTTGTGCAGAAAGGCAGATTTCTTGGAGTCGTGTCGTTATTGATCAATTGGCATCCAGGATCCTATGTTTGACGGGCAAAGCAAGCAGGTCGACAAGAGGCAATAATGTAATCAATAAGCACCGCTCTCAGGTCCCTGGACACTTCTTCTGAAGGCGGCTTGTAGCAAACACCTGATAACTGATACCCGTTTTGGTTTTGGTTTCTGGCCGATTTGCATGAGACAGCCCTTCAGCAGTGCAGCGGTTGCCCACGGCCCTTGCAAGGCGTGGAGAAGTATCAGGCCGTGCCGTCTTGCTGGGGATTGCTGTCATGGACGAGTACGGGACGGGTGTAAAAGATATCCTCAACGAGGAAGTCCACTTCGGATTTCCTCCATGATTCGGGTTGTTGGAATACGGAATTAGGTGATTGTTCTTAGGGATGCTATCTTACCTGCCCTCATGGTGTCCACATCCGAGCATTGCAAGGCCTCTGAGGTCAATGGCGTGAGGCGTGTTTCTTTTCTAAAAGGCTTTAGTACAGTAATCAAACCTCCTAGTATGTAATTATGACGACGGAACAATGGTTTGCGATTGAATAGACCTTTCAGAGGCCATGTGGGATGCCTTGGATCAATTTCTTTTTTCTGAGGCAATCCCAGACTGTAGGATTGCTGTCTGTTTAGCTTAGCATGTTTACCTCGCTCTTGGGCCCTAGAGCCTAAAAGCCCTGTGTTACAAAATTGCCACTATATAATGACAAGCAATAATGCATATGCTTTCGTAACGCTCCCTATCCCTAGATATCCCTGGAAGCCCTGGAGATCCCATTGTGTTGTGCAGTAGTAAGTCACATGACGCCTTCACCCCCAAACCCCCAAACCCAAACCTGAAATTCCTGAAGCCTGCTCCTAAATACTCAGGCGGAAAGACGACCCAACCCAACCAATTCCACTTCCTTGCTGCCTGCAGACAGTGGTAGAAAATGTCTTCGAAGAGCTGCACTTACCTCCCGATGTAGCGCTGGAAGCACAACAGGCGCTGGCGGGGAAGGGGTTTAGCATTTGGCCTAAGAGATCAGGTTGTAGGCGCATAGGAGCAGCATAGTAGTCCTCAAATGAATGCCAATACTGATGTCTCTGCATGTTTTCAGTGCCCCTTATCAGCTTAGGAGCTGAGAATTCAGGCCCAAGAGTGATAAGACCTCATTACGAGGAAAGTTCTTTCCTTCGAACCCCTCTGTCATTTCGTGAAAAATTCCGTATCTTGGGTCAAGATGGAACCCAAGGTTTGGAAACCACCCGTATCTTGACACGGCATCATGCGGGCTTAATCTGCATGCTTGTCAAGTGGCGTCTTCTGGCGAGGGCGCCATACAAGCAAACGCGGGCAGCTACCAGTCAACGGACCATGGCTCTCATAAAACGCGCCTTGTCGCGCCCAGTCATAGGTTCCGGAGGAAGGCAGAAGCCCGATAGCATGCCATTGGTCAGTACCCAACAAAGGGTCAATAATTGAGAATGGTCTACTTGCTGAGAGTGCCAGGTTTGCTTCGCATATGTGAAGAACATGCCTTTCAGTTAAAGCCCAGGTCTCTTCAAGAAACCAAAGCAATAGTCCCAAACCTTGCAAGCCAACCCTATCTAGAAATGATGCCCCTCATAGTGTACCTTTCATAGTGTACGTACCTACTTTGTATGTGGACGCAATTAATAGCCATAAAGTTAGGTACCCTTGTTAAAAGCAGAGTTGCAGAGCTAGTAATCACGTCCCTGGCCAGGCCTGGCAAACCTTTATCAGTATGGCCAGCTCACGAGAAGCCGCAGGCCTCTTGGGAATTCCTAAGCTGCTGTTCAGGAACTTAAGTTCAGTTGTTATAGTATCCCGCCTATAATGGAGAATCAAATGGCCAAGAAAATCGAAAATAAAATGGAAACTTGGGGAATACAGGGACTTCAGGAACTAAAATTGGGTTACTATAATTGGGTATGTGTGCATATAGTAATGAATATGATTTCCCCAATATAGTAACTTAGATTAAGTTCCTTAACAGCAAGCCAGATTCGGGAGGGATGTCAAGGAGTCCGCATGCCATCAAGTTTGTGGAGCTTGGGAGTTAGACGCAAGGATAACAGAACCCCCACTTCCTACCCATCCGCCTAGACTGTTGAGATCATAAGAAGGGGTCCCAGTGCCTTGTGTGCCCGTGCAATGGGACAAAGAAATTGAATTCCAATTAGTGCGGGGGTCGCAATAAAGTAAGGCTTCTTCTGCCCACAAAAAAAGTCTGGGGAAGGTTTTGATGAGGCCAAAATGCTTTTCGGTTTTAAAGCCAGTCCTTCAATTCAAAAGGCCACGCTCAATTAAATCTCGAATCTGGAATCTGATGCCAACACAAACAGTCGATTTCTTATCGCACCGCTTATTCAAACAGGCTAGGCAATGACATTCCAAAGGATGTAGTCCAGCACAGCCCCTGATCCTCAAAAATAAAGGATTTGGGGGATCAGGAAGGTAAAAGCTCTTTGGCTGGTTAATGGTGAGGCCATTCTAGTTTGTTTTTAGTTGTTTTAGATTCGAGTGCTTCTCATTGGTTTCATTCGATTTTAGATAGATTCTCCATGATTTTAACAAGATTGTAATTGCTTTTGGGTGTTCATGACCACGCCGTTTAACATAAAGGCCATGACACTGAGCAGGTCCTTATGAATCCAGTAGAAGCCGAATCCCTCTTCCCTTGTCAGTTTGAATAGGAGCCATGGGCTCCCCCAGACCCTCAATTCGTTTTTAGGACTTTTGACCATAGAGGCTCCCCTTTTTGCTTGGGCGGGGGGGCCCCCACATTGATTAAGCTTGAACAGTAGACACGACTATTCTTGCAGAGACATGCCCATTAATTATCAAGCTCTATGCCTTCAATGCCGCGTGTTTACGAAATCGAGAGGGTGGCGATACAAGCAGTTTCCGAGATCAGGGTCCCATTTCTCAACACCCCAGAAACCTGCTCGTGCCATCGCTATTATATTTGATGGCAACCAGGGGCCAAAGTCTGTACTTTGGAGAATGGCCAGGGTCATGTTTTGCTTCAGGGATGGTCCCTCCCTGGATGTCCATCACGCGCAGATCCCGCTCTACAAGCCCCGAAGCTGCCATGCGGAACCCTATGATCAGCAACTCATAACATCTGGTCTTTTTCAGTCAGAAGGTTCTTCCTGTGACTTTATTTTCTAATTTCTGATGACCACCATTGTTGTAGTGTTGCTAGTCCTCTTTTTCGTCTAGCCCTTTTTCCCAAAGCTGGAAAGCACGTCAGGTGAGGCGATCTATGCGGCCCTTTTTGATGCAGCACCCAGCCTACAAAGTCTCTTCAAGACAGCCAGGCAACTGGAATCCATTTGGGGTTCCGACACTTTGGGGCCGTTTTTGGGAGTCCCTAGTTCGAAGTCCATGATGGGCGCCGCATTTATGGAAACTTCCATGCCTCTCTTCAGGGGGAGTCAGCACGCGGCCTGTTCCCAGAGGTCTTGTTCGAGAGCTGACTGTTGGCAAGACATCGTGTGAAAAGGTGATGTTTACATAGATACCAGAAAGGGAACCCGCTTTATGATCATTTTTATGTGCATGTTGAGCAAACTGCAATGTGGGAAATGCCCATGATTGAGGTGCTGCTTTGAGGCATCCGAGTAAGCCTCCTTAGGACCCCTTATTCTGGTTTGGAAGCGACCGCTGGGAAAGGATCCTGCAGACTGGCAAACTGATGTCTCAGATTGTCTCAGTGACTTGGGCACCGCATGCAAGTAAGATGTCTGAGAGCCTCCTGCATGCGGGATCCCTAGTTGGAGGTTCAGTGCCTTTGCAAGCTTAATCAGACACCTGGTGTTCACCACACAATCAAAGTGACTACAAATCTACAGACCAGTCTTGCAAAAGCAGCCAGACCACCAATTGTTGCCTCCACAGCGGTCGCCACCACCACCGCCGCCACCGCCACGACCTCCACTGTTGATTGCATGAACTCCACGGACTCCGGGCGTTGTCAGCAGTAGCTCCTCCTTCTATACACCCCAATATGCGGATTCCTTTTTGTGTTGTTGTGCACAACCAAAAAGGAGAGCCGACAAACTTGGATCAGGAACTCCCGCAGTGTGCTCGCAGGTCAGTCATGGCCCTACGCTTCATGAATGGTCAACGTCTCAGAGCCTGTTTGCCAGGGGTCGTGCCCAAATTGCGGCTCGCTTTGGCCCCAAGAATTCTTGCATTGCTGAGGGTAGTTTCCAAAACGATGGTGCACGATTTTGGAAGTAAAGCCGAACGTTGTTGGTAGTGTTAGCTTATCGAGGAATAGGTCCTCCTGACTTGGTGCTGTATTCAAGCAGGATGTAGTGGCTCCAGCCCAATTCCCGGCTTGTCTAGTGACCTGGATCAACTTAAGCAATCTCGAAACTAGAAGTTTTTCTTTTTTTTTTTCTTTTTTCGCTTTCGCAGGGACCTTTAAGCAAAGTCCCTGCTGCCAACAAGCACCTGCAGCACAGCCTTGTGCCGAACCGATACGCCTAGCCTTTTCATGTAACTAGCCAGGCTGGGGATCCCGACATGTTCACAACCTGCTCTTGTGTTAAGCCAAGCCTCACTACTGGGTATGGCCATGCAAAGATTCTACCTGACCATATGCAGCGGGGGAGAGGCCAAAAGGGCTCTCTTGACACTAATAGGACGACTACCGAGGCCCCTGCCGTCACAATTCATACAAACCTACACTGCCCTATACCCCACATTCTAAACCATACCAGACTCCTGCCTTTGCTGGGAGGAATCAACTCCATAATTTCCGTGAGCAACAACCCCCAGCAACTGAAGATGCAGGCGCATGGGTTGGGGTTCGGGGCATATGCGCACAAGACAAGATGAATGAATGGTCAATTAGAAGTCCTGCATGAGGTCACATACCTTGTGCCTTGGAAGCCATGGCAGTGTAGTTACCTCGAATCCTGAAGGATTTTAGTATTAACTGTAGCATGTTGCCAGATGAGTTTTCGGAGTAATTTGACAAAGTTGAGGGATTGCAGGGGCTAGCCCCCTTGAAGATCACTCAGCCACTTTCCCCCTAGATTGTAGTATCGCGCCTGTCTAATGCAGCTTTGGAATCCTCAAACGGTATGTGCTATGTCCAGTAGACGGGGGTCATGTAAGCAATCGCATAACTCGCGTATCAGGGACGAAGAGAAGGGATACCAAGAGATGTAGGAATCAAGAAGCTCCGACAGCCATAGGACTGTCCAAAAGGGGTGCCACTCAGTCCAAGACTAAACCATCAACACCCCGATGCCCCCTTTTTAATGGCGATAGGATCCCCCCAGTTTATCTATGGTGTAGGATTATAAAAGGAGTTTCGACATGCTCATATGAGTGGGGGTTTCCAGCAATGGATCATGCAATTTGTGTCTAGTCTCTACCCAAGTTTGGACTGAACATGGTGATTCTTGTTTGTTGTTCTACCCGGACTATTGCTGTGCCATCTAGCGCCCAAAGCTCCCGTTTGTAACCCTTGCTCGGCACGATGGGGGTTTCACGTGCTCCTTTTCGTGAGGTGCCACTGCTAATGCCCATCGTGCACTGATCCTAGTAGATGTGTGAACCTACTAGAACAGGTTTCCTGGTAGTCTCGTTGGCTTGTGTGAGTAGTGGCATTGTTCGTTGCTGGCGTTGCTCATGACAGTGGGAGTTCTTGCGGCAACACCTAGCCCTCCACCTACTTTACACCCTATTGTAAGCTCCCGAAATACTAGTATAGAAGCCGAAATCCAAAACCCTAAGCCCTACTGTAGCGCTTCAAATTGGAACAAGGCCCCACTTGAAAGCTTCCTTGGGCCCCTCTTAGAGTTTATGGGGCGAAAAGGGGAGCTTTGATTTGAACAGCTTTTGCCACGCCCTCTGCAGCCCAACCTGCCGTCTTCCATCAGAGCTCCATGCCCAAGCTCACCGCTCCGCCAGAAAAGTCATAGTGACACAGTGATACACAACATTGAAGCGAGGTGTTACAAGAAGTGGGGTCTCTGGTGAGTCAAAGCTTCCTCATATACATATCTGCGCTGAATATCGCAAGACGAGAATCGTCTCGAAATTACCTGTCTGCCTGCAGTACCTAAGGGCATCCCCGACTGGCGCACTGAACCCATAAACCCCGATTAGGCTCTAAGCCCTACACCCCAAACCCATCCCGCCCTGTCTTGAGATTTCCCCCCAACCTTTTATGAGTAAATACCTGCCTGCTTCGAAGGTCGAGACTCTTGGCTTCCAACACTTAGATCTGGTCTGAGCCTGAGAGATGATCCTGGGGCGGGGGATCAACGCTTTGGGTTTAGGGTTTTTGGGTTTGGGTTTAGGGGTCAGGTGCGCACTCAGCAGGGCTTTGGGCTCTGGGGGTCGTGGATTTAGGGGGTAAGGTTTAGGGTCCCAAAAAGTCCTGAAACCTTCATTATGATGAGTCAGCTCGTGTGAGGCGTTAAAATATTTACACTGATGGATATGTAGCGGACACCGCCTGTACAAGTGCTTGTTAGGATGATGTAGGATGGTCCACAAACTATCCAAAAAAGCAGAAGCAAAGAGAAGAATAAAGGCAGTCACACGTAGCCGTAGTATCGCGACACGAGTCATTTGGCTGACGCTGCGAGTGGCAGTAGTAGCTGTAATTGCTAATTCTGCTCGTTGCCAGACCGATAGTACTAATATTTGTGACTCTATATGATTGATTCTCAGCGGCGGCCTCTTCACGACCAAATTTGTGGCCAAATTAGTGATTAGTAGCAGTGTTCTTGCTCATGAAATGACAGTAGCAGCAAGTGTCATAGTCGCAGTCGTGGTGCTGGTGCTGGTGCTGGTGCTGGTAGTAGGAATTCAAGAAGGAGAGTAAGACTTCTCCTTTAGTATCCTGTTGCAGGAAGTCACGGCTCCTCGTGTTGACATCTTTCGAGAAGCCATTCTGGAACTGCTTGAGATGGACGCGCCCAGGGCTCTGCTCAGCGTTAAACACGTTGCGCTTAGGTGCCAATTTCCAAACAAAGAATCGTTTGGTATGTATGATAGAAAGGTTTACTCTTAGTATGTATGAGACGCGGGAGGATTGTACAAACATTCAGAGGTATGTCTCTTCGGGATAACAGGGCTTGAGGACTCAGGGCACAAAGCTTGCAGGAAACAACAATCTTAGGATGGATGATTGGAGCCAAGGCTTTTGCTTGCTAGTACTTCGCAAGGACTACTGTTGATGACAACAGGGTGCACCTGGATGTGAATATGTTTAGGCCCTGCTTTTTCCTTCGGCAATCAGATTAGAAGAGGCATGCCGCGAATATTCGATGTGACCTGCTGCTCCTCACAATTGGTGCGTGCTGAAGGGATGTAGAATGGAAGCTCATCGAATGCCAGGCGCACATCAAAGAAACAACCATCAAACCATCATAACTGTTGCCAAAGGATGGTACTGTCCACAGCAACATTCGCGCTGGTCGTTGATTTTCGTGCCTCCCGCGCGACCACCTCTGACAACAACTATTGATACAAAACGTCCCACTAATATTGCTACCAAAGCGAAGGGCTTATCCTCATACTAGTGGCTCTATTACCTGGTTGGTTATAATTGTGATGCAGGGAGACACGCAGGTTATGATTATCTGAAATACAGAGTGGGCATTTTCCAAAAGTTCAGGTATTTGTTACATGAACTGGAACTCTTCCATTCCTGCAGGCACTGCCAAAAAGGCATCCATTTCTTTGCGACCCTAAACCTTATAACGTCCTACAGCCCCTACAACCTCTGCAGGGACACGCATACGCACCAAACCCTATGTATCGCGGTGAATGTATATCTCCTGTAACTCCTGTAAGGGCTCAACAAATCCTAACCTCTACTACATCTCCCTCTACAGACCCTACAGCTTGTAACCCCCTTTTAAAGTGCCTCCTAGAACCTCTCAGATGAGACCCTTGACAGTCTAAAAAAACTTCAACCCCAAATCCCAGACGCCAAAAACCTGAAACTCCATGCCCTGAACTCCCTCCCTAGACCCTCGACATCACACCCCCAGAGTTTTCCAGGAGCTGGGGCCACGGATGAGCTCAAAGGGTCGAGTCGGCCTGCAGGCCAACTCCCCCAACAGGTTTAGGGTGGGCTTATGTGAGCCCAGCTTTTTTGGGGGGGGAAATTCGGGTTAGAGACTAGGATTTTGGAGTCTTCGGGGTTTGAAGTTTGGGGAGGCTAGGGTTGACGGTTTGTCATTTGTGTGATGGATTGTGGAGATGAGGCTTTAGAGTTAGGATTTGGGGTGTAGAGTTTGGGGTTTGAACTCGGGGTCTCGGGTTTGGGGGCTTCGGGTCAGTTTCAGCAGTTTAGGTTTAATTAGGTTCTACTGCCTGGCAGGGAGTGATCCTACCAAGATCAGAATCACTCCTTACATCTAATTCATAGTCACCATTTAATTTCACCCCTGCGCGATCACTAGTAAGTTTACGGTTTAGAAGGAGGTGGTGGTGCGCCTTTAGATGGTCGGCGCGGGAGGGGCTACAAGGGGCTATCCATCGATGCATGATTGAGGTTGCTCGAATCCTGACATGAGCTGAGATCAGGTTTCATGACCAGGCTCTTCATGTTGAGCCAAGCTTTGACACCGAAAGGGTCTCCGTGAATTGGGCTTTTCGTTTGCAGAGGTGCTTGTGATGGATCGGTGGTGCGCATGGTTGCGGAGACAGATCTGCAGAATGTATAGCGTGGGGAAGCATGCACACACCAGTGTAGCAGACTTGCACCTACCTTTGGCCTCTCCCTGGTAATCATGTTACTGCGACAGGTCATTCTGAACTACGTCGGCGGTGCTTACATTTACATCCGCGAGAAGCTCAAGATTCACCATGCGGCAGCATGCGATTGCTATCAAGTAGCGAAACTGTGGCTGCGCGCGTGTTCCCATATTCTGTGCCCAGATTCGAGGCCCTTTCTTGCTACCCAAAGTAACTTCACCGAAAACATAGGGAGGGGACAAACCGGCCTTGGCTGTATCATATGAGTCGAGGTCAAAACTACCGCTTACTTCATTTAATCTATGCCCTAGGCTGTTGTTGTTGCGCAAAAATCCCCAAGATCGATAGGGACGCCTTAAAACTACAGGCTTAATTCGTTTAAGCTAGGTCAAGAGAAGATCTTCCAAAACGGGATAGGGGATGTCCTAATTCACAAGCCAAGAGATGCCAAACAAGTAATTTTGATTCCGTCTCATATGTCCAAGCAGAAACGGTGATGGGTCAAAGCGAGCCGCGTGTTCTGCCAAGGTCGCGAGTACGCAGGTCGTATTCGCATCATTCAGAGAAGTTGGGCCACCGCCAACAACAAGGCATGGCAGCAGCATGGCGACCTTAGGCTCTATGCGCTCGGCTGGAGTTTCTTTCGCGCATCTCTTGAAACCCATCCCTTGGCAACGCAGAGCCACGCAGAGCCGCACTGAAAGGCCGAAGACGACGAGCTGGTCGCTCAAGAAGGTCTGATTGAGCACCAGAACGGGGAGCAAAAGGAAGACCCCAAGGAAGCCAAAGGCTCCGAGATGCTGAGTTTGGGTTTTCTTTTCAAAAGAAGGGGTTCCCGGACAAAGCCTCCAAGAAACCTGGCATTTTGAGTTGAAACGGCTTAGTGGCCTAGTGCTTGGGGAGTGAGCTCTACTGTCATAGCTGGGAGCTGCGCTGGTGTGAATGACCCTATGATTCTAATGCATCTACCAATTTTGGCCCCCCTACCCAAGCATCCAAACAAGCCTGTGAAAGACACACCGCGAACCCTTCCCTCACCAGTTCCGGATTCGGGTCCGGTGGCCGACAATGGCATGGCTGCAAATGCTGCCACAGGCCAGAATACTGTTCCTATCGCTGAGCTATTATCAAGATGGAATGTTCCGGCCATTGCAAACCTCGGGTTTACGACATTCCCTGCCATTCCTAGGGTTAATCACCTTCTTTTAATGCCTGACACTAACCCTCGCACGGAATGATATAAGATGTTCCTCGTAAAATATCTAATGCTAAGGACATGGGATGTTCGATAGCAGGGGGAAGGACGTCTCTGAAATCCTAAACCTAAGCCCTCAACCCTAAACCGCAACTCATTTCTAGACCTTACACTTCAATCAAACATTGTGGGAATGTGTCGGGGCAGGGCTGATGCTTCCGGAGTCCTATGCTCTCGATATCAGATGAGTAGTATTTTATTTGGGGATACTATGGTACACATTATAGAGTAAGATTATATCCTCCGTTTCTGTTGTAGTATTTTTATCTACCCACCAAAAAAAAGGCTACTCAGATTTTCTTAATTAAAAAGAGTATCCCAAGGACCCTTGGGCTAGCTGGGGTGTGCAAGCGAATGTCAGGTCCTTTTACAAGCGTGCGTAGGAGTCTTTTTTGTAAAGCGTCCATGCAGATTTTCATTCAGGGAAGAGTTGCATGACAATTTGTATAAGGATGTGGCAGCAGTCTATATCCTTACCAGCCCTGTCGACCCCTACATTATGGCGTTCAACAAATATTTTACCTCGGGGACCCCCAAAGTGCCCACAATTCTGATCCGCCCATATCTTCATTTATCAAGGCTCGTATGAGCCTTGTGCAGAGTCAACTAGCACAGGGACTAGACGACACCAGACGTGCTATAGGAGCCTAAACACTTGAAGACACTCCTTCCTGACGTTTTGCCATAATCATGTTGTGAGCCCCCAGACACCCGTGCGTTTCGGCTCCGCAATCCCTTATAATACTCCGCGCAGTCACCGCAACAAACCTTAGGAAGACCCCTCACTGCAGCTGGGACAGGCAACAACGCGACCATGTCTGCGCTGCGAAGTTCCATGGAAGCCCAGGGCAAGCTGAAGGGAAGCAACATGAAGGCCACTAAGGGTTTTGCCAAATCAAGGAGCCCGGTTTTGGGGTCTTTATGAGGGACATTCCAAGCGTTGAGGGCATGTACCTTAAAGCCACTTGCCTTATCTGAGAGGGCCTGGGATAGTTCATTCAAGGTTTAGCGCTTCAAGTCGCCTGTAATGTTATTTTGCTTAACATTCGTGCAAAATTGAGGAGCTTAAGTCTGAACCTTTTGGCAGAATTTCAGGAATCCTCGGTTGTTTGGAGATGCATGCCAGTGACGCTGAACAGCTCTGCCTACAGGGTACTAAGTTTAAGTGCTTGGAAATTTGCCACAAAGGGTTCCATGCGGACCATAGCCATAGATTCTGTCGTAAGGCTACTTTTTGATGGTAGAAGGTCTCCCTTGTTCGGATCTATCCTTCAACGTCATGCCGTGTGATGGGACAGGAGCGACGGTCCAAGAATAATGTAGGTGTCGTTTTATGTTCTGCCTAGTAAATACCGCCGATTATTCCGTCCTTGCCTTCATTGTTTCACGCCTTGCATCCCTAGGCAACTCTCGGTGTGAGCACCTACCCTTTGTATAACCCTTCCTCCCGACATTCAGGTGCCTCCCTCCCTCCACAAAGCTTTGCACCCCTTTCAGCATGGAAGCAGGTGCCCACAACCTTCAACGAGATGTTCCTCTTCAACGCGGCTGTGATGGGCTTCGCAGAGAGTGACTTGGCAATCTTGGTGTGGATGCAGGTTCTTAGGGTCTAGCCAGCCCTAAAGTTAAAGCATAAGTCTTAAACTGTGCGGCGAGACATCGGAGTGTCGCACGCAACAAGAGCCCGCCCCCAAAGTCCAATTTGTATTCCCCATGAGGAAAAACTATGAAAGCGGTGTATGGAGCCTGTATTGGGATAGTTGTAGTGATCCGCTCTTCCACACACCCGTACGTACGAGCAAGGTAAGGTCGCGCTCTAAGCGTCTATCATTGGAGGGGTAGACAAAGACGTCGTGGTTGGACAGAATAGCTAGAAGCTAGACTGCAAAAAGTTTGCTAGTAAGTACAGACTACACGAATATTGTATCGTGCTCACTTAGATCTGGCCCGATTCAGCAAATCTCCGGAGTCTGCACAATGTTGCTGTTCACTGTGGCCGGTAAAGGATCCCTGTACATTCTCCGTTTGCTTGCATGCAAACTTTCCGAGCGCTATGGTATAAGCTAAATTATAGTCCATGCATATTCAGTCCTTATACCTTGTCTTAGGTGGATGGATGAACTTGGTCCTGGAGCAGTTTGACGCTATCGTGACGAATGTCGCCAATTCGTACCGTTTGCAAGAGGAGTGTGATGTCCTCTCTCTGGTCTTGTCCAAGCTGCCTGGCAGCATCTTCTCCCCTACAAGGGGTCTTCCTTCATTAGTGGCCGTTTCTGGGGTATCTATTCTAAGGATCATATATATTTGGGGTTCTATGCTGCCACTGCTAACTATTGTTCTCGTAGAATTGTAGTATGGTGGACAAAGCCGGAGCGTTTGCATCGGGAACTTGCAGGCGCCCCCTGCAGTGTCCTCAAGTAATCAGAGAAGAAGATGCAGGACATCTTGGCACTACTCACGTATGGGGCTTCTTCAAAATGACCCCTTTAAAGTTCTCAAGCCGGACCCCCAGCTGTAATCCGGACATGTTCCCCTTTTTGCCACGTTTCTGCAGAAAGCAAACGCGCACATACACATATTCACGCGTGTGTCATTCCTGGCCAAGGTATCAGGGAGGACATATTGGTTTGCCAGAGCCTGCGCCTTAGATGTCGGGTCAAGGAACAGCAGCAATCACTAGGTCTTCGTACTGTAGTACTGGCGACGTGATGAGTAGAATTAATAGTCTGGTAATTGTAGTCGGAGCAGTCGTAGTAGTCGTGCTGCTGGTGGTGGTGCTGGTGCTGGTGCTGGTGCTGGTGCTGGTGCCGGTGCTGGTGCTGGCACTGGCGCTGGCGCTGGCGCTGGCGCTGGCGCTGGCGCTGGCGCTGGCGCTGGCGCTGGCGCTGGTGCTGGTGCTGGTGCTGGTGCTGGTGCTGCTGGTGCTGCTGGTG
>CAJNIZ010007991.1:21614-31932 GCA_905231905.1 Symbiodinium pilosum
TTGACAACCACCCATATGAGCCATAGTCTAACCTCCTAGTATCCCATTAATAAGCCTTAAAGTAGGTCCCTATATAATCCCTATATAACCCCCTTTAAGGAGTTTAGACTATAGCTCATATCAATATTGAAATAGGGTTTAGGGCTTAGGGTTTAAGGTTTGGATCATGGACAAGAAAATAGAAACTACTAGAATGGGCTATACTGGGTTATATGGGGCTTAGGGCTTAGTTTAGGGTTACATTAGAATAGGCCTTGGAGGTATATACTGTAATTTTAGGGAATGACATTGGCAATTATGCAGGCTCCTATGCCGCATGAAGCCATTTGAAACCTACATGCGTGAGCCCTGTAGCTGTGTTTGAAGGCTTCTTGAAATTATTTCAAGGCATCCGCAGTAAACTTACCAAAAGCTGAAGCCATAGCAGGAAAAACCCACGAGGGATTAATACTCTCGGAGTATAGGGGCAGTATCACGTTCCCTGTTCGATACCACCATAAGTGAGGGGCGTATATAAGGGTTGCGGGATCCACTTCCCACTCCGCCCTGAAGCATGACTAAGTATGAGCTCTCCCCTAAACCGAGTAACAAACAACACACAAACTTAAGCTGTATGTAAGTACCCCCCCTCCCCTCCCCTTATAAATATCCCCATCCCCCTAAAAAATCTCCCCACTACCTACTGGTCCTCCAGGCTAAGCATGGAGTATTTTCGGGGTAGAGGCAGGGGCGGGGGGTTCTTAGCGGGAGGGTTCCCTAAACCCTAAACCTACAGCCCCCTTACCCTGAAGGAGAAGCCACGACTTGACCCGCTTGGGCGGCGGACCCCGTCAGGCGCTGCAAGTCTGGAAAGCGCACCTTCTGGGCGGCCTCGGCAAACCTAATTCCTGAAACCTGAACCCTGAACCCTGAACCCTATATAGGGATCATGGAAAATGAAATGGAAACTACTATTTAGGGTTTAGGGTTTATATAGACCCGAGATTAATAAACCCCCTCCGTTTAAGGGCCTGAATATTAGGATCCCTATTAGCATCCCTACTAAGGGGAGGGAGGTTATTAATCAGGGTCTACATTATACCCTAAACCTACACACCGTAAAGCCAAAACTCTAAACCTCAAACTTAACCCTCGTGAGACGCTATCTCTTTTGGCACAGGGTTTCGGGCCTGAGGGTTTAGAGGGTAGAGGGTCCGTAAATCCTAAATCCCAGCCCTAAACCTTAAAACCCTAAACCCAAACCTTAAATCTCTGAGGTTCTAAGGCTGAGGGTGTTGGGGGTCTTGGGGCACAGTTCTCCAACAGTTCACGGTAATCCCCTTTCCTCAATATTAACCTCCCCCCACCCCCTAATATTAAGAATATGAAATTTTCCCAATAAGGTTTAGACTCTCGGATTAATATACTCCCAATATATTTTAATACATACCGCAACGCGGAGTATTTAATATTAGAAGGGGTTGGGGGAGATTTAATATTAGGGGGCGGGGGGTTACTTTTGGTGCAAGGCCTTTTGGATGTTAGATAGTCTGGGGACGAAAGCCGGAAGACGGTTGAAGGATATTGTGAACCGCCCGAATGCTACTCACACGGTGGAGGCTGCGAACGACAACTGGGTTCCTAGCAATTACCAGGTGTAGACATCTCAACGAACCCCTCAAACCCAATCCACCACCCCAAAGGCCCAGTCTCAAAGTCAAAAGCCAGTTTCGTGTTTAGGGTTTAGGGGTTTAGAGTTTAGGGTTTAGGTATTCCGTGGTTTAGGATTCCAAGTTGCAAGCAGAAGCTTTCCCGAACCGAAAGTTGGCTGTCAAGACCGGCAACATACCTTACACAACTCAGACCCAGACCCTAACCTACTAATGAAGCTGTTACCCTACACCCCTGACCCTTAAACTCCCAGACTCTAACCTGCTAAACTATATACCCAAACCCTTCGTCCCACATGAACCCGTGGTCCCAGGCCCACTTTTCGAAGAGCGCAGCTGTGTCAGGCTTCACAGAGGCCTTACAAGGCTTAGGGCTTCTTTCTGCATGAATCATAATCTAGACTCCTTAACGGGGGTTATCCCCCATAATAGGGGACTACGATAGGGCTCATCAAGGGGGATACTAGGAATTTAGGCTATGGTTCACACGTTAGGGTTTAGGATTCAAGGACTCGGGTATAGTCATTCAACCCGAAACACCCGAAATTAGGATTTGCGGGGATTGGGGTTGACCCGCGGGCTGAGGTTAGGAGATCGGAAGCTAGGCTCTAGGGGCTGGAAGTGTATGATGTGGGTTTTCATGTTGGGGAACGTACCCTTAAACCCTAAACTCCAAGCCCTAAACTCTAAACCCTAAACTCTAAAACCCTAAACCCTGCACCCTAAACTCCAAACCCGAAACCCTACACCCTAAACCTTCAGGTTGCAGATGCGGGCGCGTTTAGGGTTTAGGGTTTAGGGGTTTCAAGGCCAAGGGTCAAGTGCCAGGGCTTTTTTGGGTTGGATCCAACTGCCTGTGCACTGACATACCCTAGAAGGGTTTAGGGTGTACGGGGTTTTCTGGACGCCCCACCCTCCAAGAATGGTATAATCAATAGGAATATAAGAGGGCCATAATATACTCACCCTTATCTCTTATACTCACTAATTATTGGTGGGTGTGGGGTTCACCTAAGATATACCTTCCCATCAACCCTGAACCCTAAGCCATTCCGTACTTGAGAGGGTCAGGGGGACTTAATAATTGGGTTACTAACCCCCATAAAAAACATATAAAAACCACATGGTAACCCTAGGTATCCCCATTATTAACCTACTTACTAAGCCCCCTACACCGTAAACCCTAAACCCTAAACCCTAAACCCTAGACCCTAAGCCCTCGCACAGGAAGACGAAAAAGCTTGGGGCGGCACCTCACAGAGTCCCAAAGAAGTGCTTGCCATGGCTCTTTGGCACAGGTACTATAGGGTTTAGGGGTTTAGGAACTTTAAAGGTTTAGGGTTTAGGGTTTAGGGTTTTTAAAGTCCAAAGCCCTAAGGGTCTAGGGTTTAAGGGTTTTTGGTGTAGAGGCTAGAGGTTTAGGGTGTAGGGCTCACTGATGAAGGTTTAGGGTTTTGGGGTTTGGGCCGCGAGGCATAGGTCGGAGGGTTGAGGGTTTAGGGCCTAGGGATTTTTCCAGCATCAATGGTCCTTTTCGGTGCTTATAGGGAGTATGTGTTGAAGGGAAAATGACCAGAACATGACTTAAGTGACTAAAGAAAACCTATGAAAGCTCGAAGTAGCCTCTATGGAGATTCAAGTCTGTTTGGGAGGATACTCTTCAAGAATAACCATTGAAAATGCCCTTCTCGAAAAAGGAAAGCAGAAAGTGAGTTGGGTGTCTGGCAATCTTGTACCTTCAATGTGTTGTCTTCCACAGTAGCGCAGGCTGGATTCTATGTTGCGTCAGACTTTCCAAGCCCAGTACGGCTGCGGATCGAAACACACCTTGCCGGCGCATGCAGGGGAGGGTGTACAAGCATATCAGGTACCACTATATAGTCCCCCTGAAGTGGATAAAATATGGCTTTGGGTATGTTATAATGAGCTCCCCACATACCTCAAATTCTATCCATTTAAGGGGGACTGTAAACAAATGATACACACTCTCCGACTCTCCCATCGTTCCCAACTAAACACCAGGTAGATGTGGCATGTACTTTCTACTTTCAGCTGACTGTTGGGCAAACAAACCCAAATTAAACACACAATGTGAAACATCTTATCCGGATCTTGTGAAACAAAGCAAGTGTTTGCATACTCTTCTCCATCGACACCCTAGATCCAAAAAAACTGACTTGAGAACCCTAGCTCTTAACCGTAACGGGTCGTGACAGGAAGCTCTGAAGATCTCCAAGAGGCCTGACACACCTTAATCCGAAATGGAAGAATCCTAGATGTGTCTCAAAATTGTGGGTCCCTGCTTGCTCCTATGTTTCTGAACCTTACACCCTCGTTACGGACCCTGGTGTTGGTGGGACCCCTCCATGAAAAAAGTCCACTTTTGGGGTGATACTCTGATGTGACAAACGATTGGTCCGCACTCCTTGCCCAAATGCTATGTTTTCTCCAAATGCTGGGTTTAGGGTTTACGGGTTAGGCTTCAACTTTGCTGCGTTCGAGAAGAGGACCCTCCCGCAAAAAGACATGAAACACCAAAAGCCGCCTTTGTCATTAGGTCCTCTATTGATGGGTTACTATGTTTGTCTACTGGAGTCTACCACGAAATAGTTTCTCAAAATCACCCTCTAAACCCTAAACCCTATAATCCTTCAAGGGGGCGCGCCTAATCTCTGAAAACAGTCCGGAGTCGCTAGTTGAGGGGTCAGGAGGACTTAACAAGTAGAGCAGGGTCTAGGGTTTAGGGGTACTTGTATGTAACCTTTATACAGCATGTAACAACCACAGCTATCCCCATCGTGACTTACATCTTGACACAGCTCGAGATGCTCTTCCCTTAGCCTGAATTTTGATGTTGGGTTTAAAGGGTTCACGGTGCAGGGGTTTAAGGCTTGACTTTCCTGTTTATTGTTTTTTAGCCTTAGGGCCTCCAATGCAAGCCAATCCTGTGTCAGGCTTTAAGTTCTCTAGGCACCTCCTCTTTTGAACAACCCCTAAACCCTAGACCCAGAACCCTAAACCCTAAACCCAGAACCCTAAACCCTAAATCCCTAAACCCTAAACCCAGCTCCCTAAACCCTAGTCCCCAAGCCCTAATCCCTAAACCCTAAACCCTAACCCCTAAACCCTCTAAGCCCTAAATCCCTAAACCCTTAAGGACCCTGTACTTGGACATTCCCAGAGCCAGCAACTTTTGCTTCTGCCCCGCTCGGCTTTCGCACAGGGGGGAAATCCAGCGTGGCAAAGGCAAAGCTCCCCCAGGGACTACCTACAACCCCAATTACCTACAGTTTTATGGGTTCTACCAACTATTTAGGGGGCTATTACTACTAAGCTGTGGGTAAATGGAGTCGCGGGTAAACCCAAGGTTTGAGGCTTCAAGGGGAGGTTCGGCTCAGGAATGTCCGCCCTAAAGCCTAAACAGGGGGGGGGGTTCGGGTTTAGGGTTTAGGCCCAGGGCTGAAGGGTGAGGTCTGGGCGCTAAACCTTCGCACCCTGGCACATGGGTACTTCCCAAAATTCAGGGTCCCGTTTTGGTACCGTCAAATATTGGGCACCGCAATAGAATCTATAACTGAAAGGGGCCCATAATTCTGAGATTCCCTTCTTCCTACTAACCATTGGTAGGTTGATGGCTTAACCTAAACCCTAAGCCCTAAACCAGAAGGGGCCCATAATTCTGGGAACTACCCCCATGCAGGGCCGCATACTCGGCACTCTACCTGCTTGGCAACTTCACCTCGCGGAACCTTGGAGAAATAAGGCTGCTTGGAGGCTTATAGGACTTAGTAACCATTGATAACAGAAACTAGGGTTTAGTTTAGGGTTAAGGGTTTAGGGGGTTTAGGGTGATAACCCTAATTCTAATCCCCCTAAATGGCCTTATAGGGACTATCCCAATTACAAGTAGGGTTATAATCCCGGAGTCCCATGGGCCTCCAAGTGTGATCGGGCCTACACCAACTACGGTTTAGGGGTATTTTGGGGTCCAGGTTACGTTGGGCCGCCACCCACGAACAGTGACCACAAGAGACAATGGCAACTATAGTAGGGCCTCTACATATTCCTAATGTACCACTAGTAGTGGATAGGGGACTAACCCAAGGTCCAGGGCTTACGGGGGTTCTCAAGCTATGGCTAACATAGATGAAAAACCAAGTGGGAGCTCCCAAAATTGGGGCCGTTTTGATACCCCCAAATATGAGGTGCCGTAATATAATCTATAACCAAAAGGGGGCCCATAATTTTGAGAATAACCCATATGTCAAACCAAACTGGCATACAAAAAAGAGCGGGTCGGGACCTTGCTAATCGTTTAGGGTTTCGGACTCAGGTCTCAGGGCTCAAGAAGGGCATCGGGCGGGCCGCCCGACGGCTCTGGACCTTTATCGCCACCTTAGCGCCTGCCGCATGATTGCCTGGTCAAGCCCCACTCAACAATCTGATCATGACAACGCCCACGTTGCTAGCAGAAGGGTTTCGGGCTTGCGTTCAAGGTCTCAGGGCTCAGGCCAAAAACGCTTATACCCTAGGCCCTAGATCCCGAAGCCTACATGCTAAACCCCGAACCACGGGCCGTAAGTGGGGTCCAGCTTCCCTAAGGACTTTATCCCCTTCCCCTAGAATTAACACTGAATATAATCCCTTAAAAGTAGATAGAATATGGGACATATGGAGATCTTATTTCAATATACCCAAAGCCATATTCTATCTACTTAAGGGGGACTAGAAACTCCCCACCTCCCTAATACTCAATGCAATATGCCCGATAACATGCAATCAAAGCATGGAGGGAGTATTCATTCTTAATGGGGTAGTGTAGACCCATGATTAATGAACACCCTCCTTTCAAAAGGCTTAATCTTAGGATCCCTGTTCTAATCCCTATCAAGGGGAGAGGAATCAGGGGTCTGGGTTAGGGAGGTTCATCATTGCAGGGATGGGATTGCCCTTTGCCCATGATGGCTCGCTCTTCACACCCCGCCCCCTCAGCCACACCCCATCACCTTCCTCCCCTAACCCTAAACCCTAAACGGTTTAGGGTTTAAACCTGCAAAACATCTGGGCTGTCGAGGACTCTCAAACTGAACAGCAATGGGGTTTTACGTTTTTGGAGAGGCCAAAAGAAAACCCTGAAAGCCTCAATCCTGCACCCCGAACCCAAGGGGTTAAGGTTTAGGGTTTAGGGTACCCTAAAACTCCAACTCCAAGGCCCCGACCTCTTTTCCATTGCCTCGTAGGAAGGCACCTGTAAAGCTGACTTGTGACTTCAGCACGGTTTAGGGCTCAGGGTTTAGGATGCTTTGTCCTAAGCTACCCTAAACCCTCAACCGTATATAACCCCATTATAGTAGTTTCCATTTTCATTTCCATTGCTTCAGACTCTAAATCCAGAGCCTGCAACAAAGGCAGGGTTTCGTAGGGGGCTCTGCAAAGTTCAGCAAGGTTTTGAGAGTTGTTGGGGGGGTTTCCCAAAATTAGTGTACCATTTTGGGGGTCCTAAAACAAGGGATATAGTATATTGGGGTCTAGATTGGGGTTTCCTTGTTTTGGGAAATTACCAAATCTGTCTGAGGCTGCAGGTCCCGTTTCCTAGTAGGTGGTCAAAGCTGCGGCCCCTTGTGGGTCCCTAGTAGTGCGGCCCCTCAAGTTTGCGAGGTACACCAACATCGACAAATTTTGAACAGTTCTCACATAGGCATACCTAGGCGTACCCAATCCTGGGAGACAACCACATTTCTTCCAGTGCACTAGCAATTATTGTTGTTGTTGTTATCCACCTCGCTTGCGTTTTAAAATAGCCGTGGTTGTGCTTAGAACTGCGGATGTTCTAAAGGGGAATATCCCTGAACCCTAAACCCTAAACCCTATAAAACCATCATATATTTCCCCTGTTTTACCCTATATAACCCCGGTAATAGGTACCAAAACCAGGGGTCCTTCAGCGAGCCTAAGGTTTTTGGTGGACTTTCAAGGGATTGCCGGGGGGGGGGGGTCCTGGTAAATAGTTGCATATGGAGGACTCTGAAAGACTCAAAGATCTGAACCGTTCAGGCTTTAAGGTTCAGGGTTTAGGGTACACATGGCGATGTAAGATTAATGCAGTCTGCGGGGCATGTGCGTGCGCCTTTTTTGGTTGCCGCGAATACCCAGGATTGCCGATCCCCTCACCCCATTTGGAAACACCCCCTGCTCGAATATTCCAGTATACAGCCAGATAAAGATTAAAGAAACAAGCGAGAAAAAACTTATAGCTAGATTACTTTTACGTATTGATCCCGAATACTTCAGACGCAGCGTACTGTATGTAAAGCGGTTTAGGCGCTTGCACTATGAAAGCATAGCGTAAGCTACTACCAACACTTCTGCAAGAGCACTCGGCCGCCTTGAAGTGTACCCCCAAGAACACGCAAGGGCACTGCACTGGGTTGCTGTTAAGGAACTTAAATTAAGTTACGATAATGGGTATATATAGCAAATAATAGGGTTCCCCCAATAGAGTAACTTAATTCAAGTTCCTTAACAGCAACCCAGGAGAACTTGAGGACCACTCCAAGAGCACTGCAAGATCCGGCATTTAGGGAGGAACACCCGCACAGGAATGTGGAAAGAGAGTTGTGCCGAGCCAAATTTGGACGCCCCACGCGGGTCCTGATCCTTCGAAACAGTAGGGCATCTCAACCTACGAGAGCCACGCGGTGAGGAAACTGTAAAGCCCAAGCTGAACTTGCTCAAACTTACTCCTGGCCTCCGCCAGATTAAATCATATGATTCCTTCCCCTAAAGGTCCAAGGACC
This sequence comes from Symbiodinium pilosum, assembly GCA_905231905.1. NCBI lineage: Eukaryota > Dinophyceae > Suessiales > Symbiodiniaceae > Symbiodinium > Symbiodinium pilosum. The sequence continues at coordinate 30,061 of CAJNIZ010007991.1, forward strand.
CAATAATATTGATGGTATGTGGGCCGTAATACCCTATTATTTAGGTCCTGGGACCCTTAGGATTCTTGTTAGCACCCTAGTAATCCGTGCGTCATTCCTACAGAATACGTACTGCACCTAGTGAAAACAAACCCTACGATGCCCTGCACCCAACAGCCTCCAGCTTTCACGTTGCCCCCAGCCGAAAACAGGCCCCGAATGCTGCCCTTGTGGCAAAACGACTTTACCCTCGAAAAGGGTCCCAGACATTCTGACTGTTGCAGACCGGGCAGTTTCTAACTTATTCAGTGTTCCTGCCTCCAATACCCGAAGCCCCTGAATACACAGCGTTCTAGTGGAGGTATTTGGCTCTTTACTCCTGCAGGGCCTTGTCAATCGCGCCGTACGCCACGACGCTCACGCGCGACTGAAGACCTCAGCAGCAAACACTTGAGCTATAGTCTAAACTCCTAGTATCCCCCTTAATAAGCCATATAATACTCCCCTACACTATTCCCCATATAACCGCCTCCAAGGAGTTTAGACTATATAGCTCACTAAGACAAAGGCGCGTGCCCTCTGCAACCTGAGTAGTTTCCAGGAGGAGCCCTATGACAACTAACTGTCTGATCCTGCAAGCCATAAACCCTAAACCCTAACCCCTTCTTTTTTTGGGTCTAGGGTTCCTTGGTTGTATCCCTAAGGTCCTTCCCCTCCTGGTTTCCCCAATATGGCCCCAATACAGCCCTTGGATAAGCCAAGGTAGGCCCCTTGAAAGGATCTCCAAACCTACGGTTTAGGGTTTCGGGGTACAAGGCTGATATCCAATATTGGGAGGGCACGCACAGCTGTCGAACTAAGTACCTTCATATGTATATGTATACGTATATACATTTAGACTTGCTGGACATATTACACCTGAAACCTTAAAGGTGTACTAAGTATGTTTTACCATAGTGAGAACGCCTAGTATCACCCTCAACATCCCCTGTTGTAGTCTCTATAGAAGCCCCTATATAACCCCCTTTAAGCAATTTAGACTAATTAATGCTCATCTGTACATATCTCTGCAAACGGTGCAAGGCGACGCACTCAGTTACTAAGCACGCATAGTGGAACCTTCACGTTCACAAGAACAACGAGTAGCCAGAGTTTGGCCTGAAATGGCTTGGGGCTTAAGGTTTATGGTTTAGGATTTAAGGTTTAGAAAACTAGAACCAAACGAAGCTAGCTTGATATCAGGAACCTTTGAATCGGTTTGCTCCGTTCCTCATGCAAAACGAAGAAGAAGGATACTGCCTGTGTATTCAACTGCGCTTATCCTAGAAAATCCATCCCCCACCCCAGATTGCACAAGATCCTAAATAAAAGCCAGTGTAGTTAGAAGGGTTAAGACTTCTTTGGTGTCAAGACACGCGAGGATGAACCTCCAAAACATTTACGTTTCACATGCGGATATTTGGGGTGGGGCTTCATTTAGAGCTCAGGGGTACGAACCGTTGGTTCCTCTAAAGACCTCCCACGCTTTAGTGGCCGCGTCGCAGGCATGCCCAAACAATCACCATTAGCTCTGTTGCATACATAAACGTCATACAATCCAAAGACATACCTCAAAAAGCCAGATATGCCCCTTGAAAGCCGTCACCCTTACCCTAAACCCCCAATCCCTGGATTCAACCCTACTGTACATCCTAAACCCTAAACCCTAAACCCCAAACCCCCCGAGTATGCCCTCACCTCACCACTGGGATTCCCACAGATTCGCAAGGTCTCGATCAGATCGTCCTTTCAGATTTTCGGCCGAAAGCAGCGCAGACTGTGAAAATACAGGGTTTAGGGCATAGGGTTTAGGGTTTGGGGTTTAGGGCTTGGGCTTTAGGGTTTGCGGTTTAG
>CAJNIZ010007991.1:31983-69748 GCA_905231905.1 Symbiodinium pilosum
TTAGGGTTTAGGGTTGGGTTATATAGGGAATAATGGAAAAGAACATGGAAACTACAGGGGTTATAGTGGGGTTATATTGGGATACTACTATGAGGGGCTATAGCAGGCATAGTCTAAACTCCTATTATCCCCCTTAATAATGGAGAATCAAATGGAAAAGAAAATGGGAAATGAAATGGAAACTGGGAATATATAGGGGATTTTAGGGGTTATAATCTAAACCCCGCGTATCCCCCGTAATAACCCATATAATACTCGCCAATGTAATCCGCCATATAACCCCTTGAAGGAGTTTAGACTCTAGCTCATGTGGATTGCAGGGTAGGAGTAAGAAGGCTCACACTGAAGGTTCCTGTAGGACCTCAGTATACTATAATGCCATGTATCACAGGGTACATTTTCAAGTGCTTATGCAGGTTTGCATCTGTCGTCGTAATAGAAACGGCCGAGGTTGTAGGGAGGAGGCCTAAGCTCAAGGGCCTGTACGTACAGAAAAATGGCTACCCTCCCCAATCACCATGGAAACCGTAAGCACTTTTTCAAGCACGGAAATCCTGATTTTAGGCTTCCATATTGGTTTCCGGAAGCGTAAATCCGGGAAACAAACCTGAACTGATTTTATGGTTTTCTTGACGTTCAGATTCACACTGGTCCGTCTGATGCCGTCCTCCCTGACATGTCCACCAGCATCTCTTCTCTAAAGCTCTGCGCTCCCTGTAGAAACTGAAGGAAAGTATACTGGGCATATATGAGGCATAGTCTAAACTCCTAGTATCCCCGTTTATCACCCCTGCAATAGTTCCTTATATCATCCCCTATATAACCCCCTTTTAGGGAGTTTAGACTACAGCTCATATAACATGCTTGATGTCAGGGGAGGCAGCGTAAATGCTGATGAAGGACAAGACTTTATGGAAGCTTCCAAAAAATAGGGGTACCTTGTGGTACCTTATTGCGAGTCCCCACAATAAGGACGGGTCTATATTGGGGTACCCTAATTTTGAGAAACTACCATCTAAACCCTAAACCCTAAACCCGCGTAAAACACCCAACCCAATCTTCGCATTTTTGCTCCTTTCCTCCTCTGAACTGCAGCAAAGGCTGCCGTAGCTGCTACCATCACTCCCTCTCAACTGGTTTTTCAACTTCAAAGTGTAGTCCCCCTGAAGTATATAGATAGAATATGGCTTTGGGTGTACTATAATAAGATCCCCATATACTCTGAAGGGGGACTATATAGCAACCGTAACAAACAAGGGGGACATGTTCTGCAACACTCCCACCGCAATGCCAAAGGCTCGTCGACTCACGTACTAAGTACTACTTAGCTACTGCTGCGGCGACAACCGCCGATATAAGGCTTATTATACGCTTGATTGAGGAATATAGCTTAACTCATATTAGGGACCCTAATGCCATTTAGGGTATACGGTAAGGAGGACAGCGCCGCTTGAAATCATTAATAGCTGCAAACGATAATTGGTAGTTTCCCACAATAAGGGGATCCCAATATAGACCCCAAAATACTGTAATCCTAATCATAGGGACCCCCAAAAAGGTACCCCTAATTTTGGGAAAACCCCAATTCTGGGCTGTATCCTTGGTGATGGCGTCCACCATGCGCGTGAACTCGGAGGCCGTGCCAACCTCTGGCCACAGGGGCTTTGAGGGTGGAGCGCTAAGGTGTAAAGTCTCCCTTAAGTAGATAGAAAAAAGAGTTTAGGGTTTAGGTTTTCTTGGTTAGGATTTAGGGTTTAGGATTTAGGGTTTAGGGTTCTAGTCCCCCTTAAGTAGATAGAATATGGCTTTGAGTTTACTTTCATAAGATCCTCATATATCCCATTTTCTATTTACTTAAGGGGACTGTACGTCTGGGGCATTTTGCACATGGGCAGGCAATACAAGCTGCCATAGAAGAGGGCACACACCCCTCCCTACAGTCACCAGTGTTCCCTGCGAACGTGGGAGAAGTGTGCAGCTGAGGGTTTAGGGCCTGCATGGGGGGTTGCACGGCTACAGTCCCCCTTAAGTAGATAGAATATGGCTTTGTGTATATTGTACAACCCTAAACCCTAAACCGTATTCTACTTAGAACTATAAACCTCGAGCCCAGGCCCTCAACCTATACCTTCACCCACTCCCTTCTCAGCACTACTATTTGCTTAAGAACCACCCCAAACAAATGCTTCTTTAAAAAACCTTCCTTATAAGGGCAATATAGGGATTATTAGTTTTGTATGTTTTTTGAGTGACTATTGTTTTTGAGGGATTATCATTTGTACTGAGGGTTAAGCAAATAGTAGAGCATCATTAAGACTATAAACGAATCCTGAAACCATCAACCGCTGATGATGGCCTCGTCATTGATGCAGTTTTTCCCACCAAACCTGAAAAATCAAACACCCCCCACCCCTAATAATGAGCACTCCCCATAGGAAACCTGACATGTTGGGGATACACCTGATATTAATTGGGGGTGGGGCGGTGTTTAATACAAGGGGAAGAGATTAGTGACCCATGAACAAGCGTACTTCATCCGTACCCATCTTGCATGACCCCTGAAACCATGAACCTTGCGAACGAAATCGCTCTACACCCCAAACATCCCCGACAGAATTTCTGAAGCGAATAACGTGTATAGATCCCTTAGCATTGCAAGGGTGCCCATCTGGCAACTGTAGTCTCCTTGGTCGTATACTAAAATTGTTAAGTTTAACAAGTCCTTAGGGTTATACTATGATAAGAATTAAAAATCATTCCTAAGGAGACCACAGGCAACTCCCATGTTCTGTTCAAACGGCCTTGCCAGACAAAACCATCTGTCGGCCAAGATCCTCCATCATGACTGCACGCCTCACTGATAATCTCACAGTTCAGGCCCAGGGAGCCCAATACCCCTTATATAGCTTCATTCATATCAGGGACCTTACTCTGCTTAAGGGTATTGGGCTCTCTGGGTATACTTGCTGGCGTGTTTCGGGGTACTGGTGAGGGAGCAGAAGTGTCGTTATAGGGGAGAGTATCAGGATAGTTGGAAGTATCCACACCGCCACTCACACTTACGCACCAGTAAATAGAGTTTGGAGTTTGGTGGTTTTGGGCGTCTAGACTTTCGTAATCTCCCAAAACAAGGGGACCTCAATATAGACCCCAGAACACTATAATCCTTATTATGGGGACCTCCAAAATGTCAGCCTTGATTTTGGGAGAAACCACCGTTTTCGGTGAGAAAACATCACACGTCCGATTCGAGGCGGCTTGATTTCAGCACACCTTCGGGTATTCGCACCCCATCTAGCATAGTGCACTGTTTTGACTCAAAACAGAAAAATGTAACCAGATTGGAAAGTCCAGCGTGATTCAAAAAGTTCGGCTTCCTGGCTTCCAGCTGCTAGAGATGGAAGCCGTTTTCTAGAATACGTCCAAAGACCATGCCCCTAAACCTTAAACCCGAAGCCCGAAGCCATAAATCCTAAAACCTAAAACCCTAAAACCACCCTAGACAATGCAGGGGGGGTTTAAAGCAAGCGAGGGCTCGAGGGATCCGAGAAGTTAGGGTTTAGGGTTTATGGGGAATGTCTGGAGAATATTTGGGACCTACAATTGTTGTCCCTTAGACCGATAATATGTTCTAATTCATGCCGAAGGCTTAGCCCCACTCAAGGGGGACTATATACTAAGATAAAAATGAAAAAATCCCTGAGGTAACTACAGTAATGGGGCCCACAAGATTCCAGGGCTTACCGGGGTCCCTTGTATGTGGCCAAACTCCCATATGATGATTCTGTTGAACACATGGGGTGCTGAGCCCCTCAATCCTTGATTTCGGTGTCCCAAACTCCCAAAATCTAACCGCCGAAACTTTTCAGGGCTGAATCCGGCACAATTATTTCATTTACAGAGTCCGAGACCTGGGTGCGCCGGTGTCATTTTCAAGCTACATACCGTACGCTGTTTAAAATCTGACTTTTCTGATGCCGCACTGAATTCCAGAACCCTGAGCCCCTGACACGGCCACAAACCACAAGTTGCGGGCGATACACAAGTTAATGCGAATACAATTCCAGAAACACGACCTGACAATTCACCTTACATTTCGAACTCTACAAGCCTGCGTATCCTACATGTAACCAAAAACGCACGTTCACAAACAGAGAAACACATGCTGCATTGTTCAAGGGTGTCGGTGATTGGCCAGCAGATCTTGTGACGTAGCAAGGGTTCCCAAGCTACGTGTTGCGAGTTCTGACATGTGGCGTTTCCTAACTTCGGGTACCTTTTTGGGGTCCCCATCACAACGAGTAAAATATATTGGGATCCCAAAACTTAAGGGAATTGCCATGCATGCAGGAAGCCACGCAAAGAGAAACTTGAGTGCCTATACATTCTTTGCAGGAAGAAGGTTTCAACTACCTCGAGAACGCAAAAACGGTTTTCATCCAGCTGCTTCCACCCTGGTACAACACAGTGCACAAGGGACCGATTTATACGATATTACCTGATTGTAGCTGAGGTTTAGCTCTACATAAACTTCCACACGTGCGAGCGGCGCTACCAAACGTGCCAAAACGTGGCTCAAGGTTTAGCATCCGAACACTAAGACAAATCCAAACCCCCAGGAACGCCTTTCGAGCGCTGAGGTCTCAAAGAGGAGCGGAGGAATGAGCATATGGCTATTACAACAAAATATATATGCGGATTATATGATGCGGCTTGTTACGAGGATCCATTCCCAGACTCCCTCCGAAACTTTGCAAAATGCTGGGGCATCGACATCTCCAGGTTCATGTGGATACCTGCAGGCTCAGCGACAAAGCTGTCAGAAAAAACAGTGACAATGGCCGTATCCCTGCACAGTATGGTTCCTGAAGCCAAAAGTGTTTTAAGACGTCTGAAAGCGAGACAGTGCAGAACCGCTGAACCCTGGAAGGGCACTGCTTGAATTGGGCTAATTGGACAACCTTCAAATTCCGGGCTCCTATGGGCATCCCATTCGGGACCATGCATGGCTTCGGCCACGTCATTGCTGCATCAACTGATGCAAGCAACCTTTCCCCGATCCTCACGGAAGAACGCACAGACTCTCGAACGATCCCCTCCTATGCCCGGGCCTATCAGAAGAACCACAAGGCTGGCTTCTACATTAACACCACCCGACAGACCTTGCTCCTCGCAAACCAGAATCAAACCAAGCTTCCAACCCTGGCCCTCGACCTACATCTGGACCCGAGGCATTGCATCTCAAAGACTTGAACATTTACCTGCAATCCAGATAGAGTACCTTCTATAACAAAATGTGCTGCTTTCGTTCAGGAAGATTAAGAACATGACTGGCCCGGGTAGCATTTATCCAGCTTATGGTCCCAAACTTTGTATTTGGGGGGCATGGCATCAGCAAGTAGGTTATTCTTAGTGTTAACATATGGCTGACATGGCTTACAAGTGTGCTAACAAAGTCCTGCTCACCCCCAAGTACCCGCTCCCAAAATTTCCTGGAAACCCATCTAGGCTCGGACAGTCAGAAGTCTTTTTAAGGCCCCTTTTCGGCCTCCATGTTTGGAGAAAGCTTAACCAATTGCTGTGATTCCTTCCCCACAATTTCAAGTTTGGCAACTGAACTCCTACGTTCCATTCGGTCGGCAAGAATGCAGCACAGCGAGCTTGAGACAGTGTTCGCTCGGGTTCAGGCATTCAGACGTCAACGGAGACAAAGCAAGCGTGACTGAAGCTTGGGGATGTTCTGGACTTAGGGCTTAGGGCTTGTGCGATAAAAAATGATGGCTGCAGCTTCAAACATTCGCGCTCTAATTACGTCCCATGAATGGGGACTTGCCATACATGGAACCGCTCATAAGGCTTCGATGGAGCTTTGAATGGTTTCGCAACACAAGCCGCGACGCCGCAACTGCAAGCCTAGATTAATCCAAGCCCCCAACCCCTAAACCCTAAACCCTGACCCTTTAGCCCCTAAACCCTAGACCCGTAGACCTAAACCCTGCAACCCTAAAGTCCTAAGACCCCGAATCCTAACCCCTTAACACAACATCGCCGAATGTGAAGCAAACGCAAGCCTCAACCCCTTAAACCCCTAATTTAGGAGGATCCCCCACCCTGCAGTAGTGGTATACCAGGAATATAGGAACCCTAATTTGATCTTTACTATCCCTTATAGTCACTATTCGTGGCCTAATTCACAAGCCCTTACACCACAAAAAACCTTCATATACCCAATCTCCTCAATCCTGAACCCATTAAGCCCCCCAAGTCCTAAAACCCTTAACCCTAGACCCTCTCAGACCCTTGGTTGGAGGAATGGCCACGATGACTTGAGAAGAACTCCACTGATCGACTTTTGAACTTTGAGGGGCCTGCATGTAGTTAAAGTACTGGAGAATCAAAAAAAATGAAAGGTAAACTGGGTTCTTATGCTTCATATGTGCAGGGGGGTTGAGATTTAGCGTCTTGGAGTGTTTGGGGTTTAGGGTGACTCTCCTGAAATACATAGAATATGGGGTATACGGAGATCATATTTTAATACCATATTCTATCTACTGAAGGGGGACTATAGCATGCCCTTGGAGAAATCGGCACTTTCAAAAATCAGGTCCCCTGCCGAACCCCTCGAAGGAGATAGTTCCAAGCAGAAGAACTAGAAAAAAGCATCCAGAATTTTCCTAGAGCATCGACGAATCATAATAGCTGCCTCCAGCTGCTCAAGGAAGCTAGCCCAAGCTCTACACTGAATTCCCTGCTACTTCCAGAGGACCTCCCTCTCTGAGCCCATAGCGCGTCTGTTCTAGTTATAGTATATTGGGGTTACATAGGGAATAATAGAAAAGAAAATGGAAACTGAAAGCTTTGTCTTTCAGTTTGGGCTGGTTCGAATCCCCAAGTCCGGGCTTAGCTTGAGGTGGTTTAGGGTTGAGGGTGTGGCTATTTTTCCTGTCTAAGTGGCCAATCCAGTGTAACAATCTTGCTGAACCGTACAGGATCTATACATACATACATACATACATACATACATACATGCATGCATGCATGCATGCATGCATGCATGCATACACATACACATACATGTATGTATACATGTGAGAGAGAGAGAGAGAGAGAGAGAGAGAGACAGAGAGAGAGAGAGAGAGCGAGAGATAGACAGAGATAGAGAGAGAGAGAGAAAGAGAAAGAGAGAGAACGAGAAGAGAGCTACCCGGAAACAATCCTGGCAAACAAAGATTCGATGGACTCGTTACGGTGCTACACGATACAGATTCTGGCTAGTTTTCGATGAACACAAAAAAGCTGAAATCAAGCTATCATTGGACCCCTTCTATATCAACCACCATTTGGCGAGGTCGGGTGAGGTCATTATGTACATAGTTCACCATCAAAACTCCCCTAAACCCTAAACCAGAAAAACCCGGCGCACTGGACTTCAGGGCATTCTTCGCGCGAGACAGCTCCACGTCGCTCATCCTGACGATGCCCTGCGGGGCCGCCATCAACAGAGCTGAACCCCTGATGGGATGTTAATGTTTAGGGTTTAGGGTTTAGGGTTTAGGGTGTGGGTTTAGGGTTTAGGGTGTGGGTTTAGGGTTTAATGTGTGGGTTTAGGGTTCAGGGGGTTACAACGGATTTATGAACCTTGGGTCCTGCCCCCACCCATGAATAGTCTATGTTACGGGTCACATTATTATTAAGGGGCTATATATAACTATATTGTAAATAGTCTCCAACTGTTAATGAGTGGGGCAGTACCCAAGCTGAACCCCTGATGGGATGTTTCAACGGATTTGTGAAGCCTAAGTACTTCGTTGCGAATTCTGCTCTCCCCGCTTATTCTTAACCGTGTATGCTATAGTAAGCCATTCTCTATCATCAGCATATGAATGTACTGAATAATGCCCGCGTAATATTAAACAAAGCAAAGAGGCTTTAAAGAGGGGAATTCCAGCAATCAAGCTTTCTGACTGGGGCCCGGAAACACGAACTCATCGAGCGCTTCTGCATAACCCGAACCCTGAAAGCTAAACCCTTGTTGCACCCCAAACGCTTACTTGTGAAACCCTAAACCCTAAACCGTAAACCCAACTAAGGGGCGTGGGTCTCGCCGGGCACACTTTGATATGTTTGGGTGGCAGAACTAGGGGACCTTAGGGACCCTCATAACCAGGGGGGGGGTTCTTAAAAATGACGGGTACCTTTTTGGGGGGGTCCCCATAATAAGGATTATAACTACCATATGCAGAGATTACAGTTTAGGTTTCAGGGTTTGTTGCGACAGTCCCCAAAGAATCATTCTACGTGGGTAAGTTTTGAGACGCTCTTCTGTAGTTGAAGGATTGGGAAGGGTGATAGAGATGATTTTGCAAAACTCCTACTGTAGGGGCCTGTTGAATTGGAAGAGCGTTTGGTGGCATATTGCACTATGGCTATAACAGGGTTGCAAGGGCATGCTTTTGGCAATGCTTTCCTCTACATTAGCAACTATTCTGGGATCATATACCCTGAACCATAAGCACCGGGAAAAAAAAATAGGCCATATAATATACCGCCAGGCTGACTGACACCCATATTGTGCTTGTGTATGTCTAGATAGAGTCTGAGGGTTCTAGGCTCTGCAGGGTTTAGGGTTCTGGATTCTGTAGGGCTTGGGGTTCTTAGGGTTTACGGTTCTGGGTTCTGTAGGGTTTAGGGTTCTGTGGGGTTTAGGGTTCAGGGTAGGAGTTATGGACTGGAGGAGTTCCATGGGAGGCAAGGTTTTGGTCACGGCTTTCGTTTTGGCGAGTGTTTATAGGCTTCCTTCGGGGTACTGGTTAGCATGTGGCAGTTTCCCAAAAAAGGGGACCCCAATATAGATCCCAATAAACTATAATCCTCATTATGGGAGTCTCCAAAATAGTACCCCTTATTCTGGGGAAACCCCCATGTACGTATGTTAACACACACACACAATCGGGGTGCCATGAATAAATTTCCATGGGTCATGTGTACCGTTGGCAAACCCTGAAAACCTTAGCCCCAAACCCTTCTGCCATTACAGCTGCTGCTGCTGATAGAGCCATGCGAGCTATAGTCTAAACTCACCCTAATATAACCTCAATATAACCCTAATATAACCCCAATATAACCCTAATATAACCCCAATATGACCTTATAAGCCCCTATAATGGCACCCTACATCATCCCTTGAAGGAGACTAGAGTGACTACTATACTGCATGTACTGAGCGCAGATTATAACTGGAGGCTTCCCACCCTAAACCCTAAACCCTAAACCCTAAACCGGGCCTAGAACCGTTTAAAGAGTGAGGAGTTTGGGCCGCCAAACCCTAAATTCTGAAACCTGAACCCTAAAAGCCCTGAACCCACCCGTCCTAATAATTCTACTAGGGGTATATATAGCCCTTAATAGGACCCCTAATATAGACTGTTACTGGGTGGGGGCATAAACCCTAAACCTTGAGTTCTAAACCTTAAACCCTGAACCCCAAAATCTGCGGCCCTCCAACCTGACCCAAGCCTGCCTCGAAGATCCTCGCCAGAACCTCGACGAAGTCCCCTGCCCCATCTGGAACGGTGGTCCTCAGAAGAGCTGTGTGACATGTTAAACAAACTTAGACAAACTTAGGCGCTGTTGACTTGATGCTTGACGAAAAGTCGAAAGTGCATCCCAATTCCTTCTAGCCAGGCTGAGACAATAATAGGCTTGCGGAAATGCAGTCGAAGCCCGGCGGCTTCACAAGAATAACCCCTAACAGAGTCAACGTTTGTGAGCATTTGCGGCATGAAGACATGCAGATGTATGTAGGGAGATTGCACCACCATTCCCAGAGGGTATAGCCTTCAAGAGCTTCCCAACAGAACCCCTACATTTTTTGCGCGACGGCTTCAAAGAAGACAGTCTGTCCCACCCAAGGCCAGATTTACAAAAGGTAGCATCCAAAGCCGTGAGGTGAATTTCCTCATAGAGGAGATATTACCTGTAGTCTCCTTGGACCTATAATGAAAATATCAGTTCTAACAATTCCATAAGGTTATACATATAAAACTAAAAAAAGGTAGGGATGTGCCACCACCCCCAGAGGGCATATACTAAAAATATTATGTTTAATTCTTTAGGGTTATACTATAATACAAATTAGAAATAATTCCTAAGGAGACCACAATTACTAGCTGAGGGGTAGCGCAGAAAAAGGAGCGTCAGAACCGCAGCCATAGGCTAACCAGGTGGCAGCAAAAACGGGCTGACTGTGTATCATGACCATGCTTGTCCTAAGACTATCCCAGAGAACCTTCAGTTTTCTTGAATTCGGAATGCCTGCTACTTCCAAGAAAGCAGCAAAACACCCTGAACCCTACCACCGGAAACCTGTAGCCTTAACTTAAACGAATTCTAATCTAAACTGGCCTCAGAACCCCACTAAAAAGTATAATTTTTGGTTGTTATTGGGATTGTGGTAACGAAAAATTAAGATGTATTTTGGAGGCCCCTATAGTAAAATCGCAGGCGTGTCTGCAAGTTGAAGCCCAGATTCTAGCTCCCAAGCTGGCGATGTAGTAAATCAGAACCGGATATTAAGCCAATTTGAGACAACATGCGGTTTCGGGTTTTAGAGTTTAGGGTTTGGGGGGGGTTTAGGGTTTAGGGTTGAAAGTACATGGGTGGTTGTCAAAATCATGCTCCCTTTTTGGTTCCCTATTATAATACAGCACCTAATATTAAGGCACCCAAAAAGGGATCATAATTTTCACAACCACCCTGTAAGCGACCATCCAGTACAGGCTTAGACCCCAAAACTCCCTACGGGGACCCCAAACACTGTCGATTAACAGGCCCTGAAAATCTAATAGCCAATCTGGACTCAAACCCTTAACCCTAAACCACCCTAAGCCCTGAATCCTAATCGCTAAACCCCAAACCACCCTAAGCGCTAAGTCCTAAACCCCAAACCACTCTAAACCCAAAAGCACCATTTGGGTGAGGCCAGATAAGGTTACCATTTCCCCAGCCAAACCCACTGTGGCAAATAATGGAGAACCAAATGAGCTACAGTAACTATTTCCTACATAATTCAATGGTCATGGGTTCCTTATGAGGGACTACATTCGGGACTATACTACACTACAAGAGGGTCCCCTGTGTCCATGGTTAAGGCTCCCTTCATAAGGAGAATACTGACAGTAGCTCTGATGGACGAAGACATGGAAAACACCCATCCCTTTGAGGGGTTCTGGGGATATACGGGGCTCATATGAGTAGCGTTTTTTGGTTGTTAAACCCAGTAAGATTATATTCCTTATATAGAATACTATACCCCAAAAGGAGGATATGATCTTACTCTAGATTGGGTACCATGGTACCCCCAAATAACATACTACTCATATAAGCTTAACAGGAAAATGGAAAATCAAAGGGAGAAGACACCGGAAATGGAAAACAGTATGGGGACTTCCACAAGTTGGGGGACCCCAATCTAGACCTAAGTATAGTGTCATCCTTATTCTAGGGACCCCAAAAAGGGTCTCCAAATTTCCGGAATACCCCGTATATTACTGGGTTGCTGTTAAGGAACTTAATCTAAGTTACTATATTGGGAAACCATATTAGTTAATATGTATGTGTATATATATATATACATGACAGTAACTTAACTCGAGTCCGTAAACCCCAAACCCTAAATATACTCTGGTTTGGGGTTTAGTGAAGATTTGTGGCTAACACAAGGCCCCAGCGCGTAGACTGTAAAGAGGCCGCTGTCAATGTACATCACCTGGGTACCATTTAGGGTTTAGTAGGGTTTAGGGTTGAGGGAATTACCAACCCTTGATGAACCCCATGCCCCTAAGGACTTACTAGCCTGCAATTGAGTGTACTGTACATCTTCTGGGTAGTATTGAGGTTTTGGCCTGTTTTTGCTACTACGGCAGTTATTGTAACTCAAAAAAAGGCCAATGACCAACCTGACACGCTCGGACATTCGTGACTCTTTGCACACCCGAAGTCCTACGGTGGATACGAAAAGCCCCGCATGACCCTAAGTACACTGAATCTTGGGAATGATGGTACTATAGTATACTAAGGTCATGCACGGTTTTTAGCATCAAAAAAGTATGTCCATTACAGGATTTTTGCGCTGTTCTGCAAGGAGGTTCCTGGAGGTTCCTTACACAAGTTCGGACTTGAAAGCCCAACTAGCACTCGGTCTAGGGGTTTAGGGTTTAGGCTTTAGGAGTTTTAGGTTTTAAGGTTTAGGGGCTTAGGGTTTGTAGGTTTAGGGCTTGTGGGTTTAGAGGGTTTGAGCCATAGTCTAAACTCCAAGTATCCCCATTCATAAACCCTATACTCGTCCTCCATAGTGTGCCCTACATAACCCCCTTGAAGGAGTCTAGACTCTAACTCTTTTTTTGGCCTTCAAGCCAAGCAGACATCGAACTCCATTGCTCAAAAAACTACTGAAATACGTTAGGGTTGCTGGCTTTGGCATGCGAGGTGAAGATTTCGGAGCTGCTTGCCTCAGTCTCACCAGTGTCAAAAGTTGGTTCCCGCTATAATTACTGGGTTGCTGTTTTAGGCTACAATAAGACAACCCTGCTATTTAACATACCCATATAATGGTAACTTAATGTAAGTTCCTTAAAGGCGACCAGCAACCCGCTGTAGGGATTATAGTCCCGCTTAAGTAGATAGAATATGGGGTATATGGGGATCTTATTATAATCCACCCAAAGCCATCTTCTATCTAGTTAAGGGGGACTATAGCCCCTAAACCCTAAACCCTAAACCCTAAATAGTAGTTTCCATTTTCTTTTCCCTTATCCCAATACAACCCCTACATAACCCTAATTTTCTATCTACTTAAGGGGGACTCTAACCCTAAATCCTAAACCCTAAACCCTAAACCCTAAATCCTAAACCCTAAACCCTAAACCCTAAATCCTAAACCCTTAAGGGGGACTATAGGGCTTCAAGGGGCTCTTCTTCTAGGCGCCACTCGGCTCACTGCAAACAACCCTCAAAATAACGGATCCTCCTGTACCAGCTTAAAACAGGAGCCTGCCTTTTATGGTTTAGGGATTAGGGTTTAGGGATGAGGGTTTAGGGTTTGGGGATTAGGGTTTAGGGAATTAGGGTTTAGGGATTAGGGTTTAGGGCTTGAGGATTAGGGACTAAGGTTATATAAATATATAAGGGATTATATAGGGTTTAGGGTTTAGGGGTTTAGGGTTTAGGGATTAGGGTTTAGGGTTTGGGGACTAAGGTTTAGGGCTTATGGGCCTAAATGATTACCAATATCAATTTGAGGTCCATTTGAGGTACCATATACTATAATCATACAAGGAATATGGAACCATAATATTGGTAATTCTTTGGGCCCCTACAATACGGAAACCGTCCCATTCCCAGAGAACGCCTCATGAAATCATACAAGGCTGCTGAACATGAACGATAATCTAAACCCTAGCATCCCCACTAGTAGCTTTCTAATACTCCCCTATAACCCCCTCATATAACCCTCTTCCTTTATGGAGTTAACACCCTTGCCCTGAAGCCTTATGTACTATATGACCCCCCTTTATAATTAAGGAGTTTAGATTACAGTACACATGAGCCCTGGACTACATTTGTAGTATATCCCTTATAATAGGTCCCCCCCAAGACTCTATATAGTCCCCTATAGGTCCTCACCAACCTCAATTCAGTCCGTAGCTCACATGATGTTGGCAAGGTTTCTTGTTTCAAGGGGTGGCCTGCCTCTGCATTGCGCAAGGTCAACCCACAACCCTGACTCACCTTAAACCCGTTTACAGTTTAGGGTTTAGGGCCCTAAACCCGATTTCCAAACCTGAAACCCCAAGCTCGAAACCCCATCCTAAATGCTAACTCCGCCAGGTAAACATATGAATTTGGGTTTGGGGCCCTTCCTCCTAAATCCCTAAATCCACCCTACACTTACTGGTGCTGTAGGGAGAGTGGTGGCAGGGATCCCCCCATAACAATACCTATATTCCCAGACCCCTTAAAGGATCCAAAAAATGGAACCCCCTAATACTACCCTAGTTTCCCTAATGTAGTATTGGGGGTAGATGGGGGTCATTTTGGGAGGGTTCTGTTTTTTGGATCCTTTGAGGGGTCTGGGTTTCCCTATATCTGTACATATATTTCTATATATACTCTCAATGGTACCTATCTTGATTCCCCCAACTCCCTCTAAATCCTAAAGCCTAAACCAGTAGGTACAGTGTCCTTCCGTCTTTGCCGGATTCCGGGGTCCAAGCTGTACTGGCCTGGCAGGACTCCACCCAATGGTGCCTCGCGGGCTTTGGCTTTGGGGTTTAGGATTTAGGGTTTCGGATTTGAGGGGTTTAGGGTTTAGGATTTAGGGTTTAGGATTTAAAGGATTTAGGGTTTAGGGTTGACTTGCAATCCTCTCCCCCTAACCCTGAGGCTCAAAGTCTACAAACTACAAATGAGGATGTCCCAAAAACAGGGGTACCTCTTGGGGGTGCCTATAATAAGGATTAACATATCTGTTAGGGTCTATATGGGAGTCCCTCCATTTTGGGAAACTACCGAGTCCATAAATGATACTGGCATTGGGCCCTAACGTCTACAAATATTACCTCCATTGGGTCGCGTAATACAAGCCACCACCCCCAACCCTAAACCCTAAACCCTGAACCCTGAACCCTAAATTCTGAATATTCCAAACTTTGCAGTCCGGAGGTGTTCGACGGTGTCTGCCTGTTCAGGATCTCGGTAAAGAACCGCGTGTGCATGCCCTTGCCTGCGAGAGAGGGATCGGCTTCAGAATTGGGAGGGTAAAGGGTTTAGGGCTGACAAGGGCTGAGGGTAAGGATGTAGGGTTTAGGGCTAAAGGGTTAGGGCTAAGGGTTTAGGGTAAAGGATTCAGGGTTAAGGGTTTAGTGTTTAAGATTTTCACAACATGGATCGGGGCGTTCAGCGTCTTGGGTAGCGTTCACGCTTCGGTGCTTCGGATTTCAGGGTATAGGGCTAGACTGGTGGGAACTATACTATAGCCTTTGAGGATACTGATTTTACGGGGCATGTGCTTTGAGATATGACCAATCTATGTGCACAGATTAGATTAAGGTCGTCGCCATGATGCATTTGCCATGATTCCATGTCGAAAGAACGTGGCACCCTTCCAACATCAGGGTACCATTCTCCTACCCTAACATTCAAGGCCCCATGCAAAACTAAACCCTAAACCTTATCCCAAAGAGGCTCCTACTCTTCTTGGCTGACTGGTGGACCCCCACCAAAAGGCTAATATCATATATAGGAAACCCTGAATCCCCAAGCCCCGAAACCCCTTAAATCCAAAACCCCTAAATTCTAAACCCCTAAACTCTAAAACCCAAAATGCAAAAGAAGAGCCAAATTAGAGGCAGCAAAGTCTTGAGAATCGAGCCCTAGATCTCGAACGACCATGTCCAATCTGTGAGATGCCTCGTTAGGATTTTGGGTTCAGGCTTTAGGGACTAGTGTTTAGGGTTCAGGGTAGCCGGAGGCGAAAAGTACGATATCATGCAATTACCACGGCTTATGTTAGAGACTGCCACGGGAGTCCTCCATTCCCTACGACACACCATGAAGTTCGGCACGTCTATGGAACCCCTACCACACCTTGGAATAAAAAGCTATGTAGGGATAATTATGGCCAACTCAGTATAATAAGCGCCCATCAAGGGGAAGCTTGGGGGCGTACTATTTAGCATAGGGCAAGGGGTGCCTGCAGCCTGTAGAAATTCACGCCCTGCGCCAACAAAGCTTGCGACTGCGTAGCCAACATCGTGCGAGATCTCTCCTCCAGCACTTCGGTACAAATCCGTCGTATGCTGCCGTTGCAGTTTTCCCAGAGCTTGGCCTCTATTTGGAGGGTCATGGGGACTTAGTAAGTGGCTTAATAATGGGGATAACTGGGGTTATTATATGGTTTATAGGGCTTATAAGTATACTTACTAAGTCCCCCTGACCCTCCAAGTATAGCAAATGCGCCATGTCTGGCCGCAACAGGCCTGCAACACCAGAATCTCCGAAAGTGAATGCCTTGGAATCGTGGATCTCCCCACGCTCAGCCTGCTCATATGCCCTGACAATAGCCTGAAGGTCCCACAGCTTGATCCGCATTCCAAAAACAGTGCCATCACGTACCACCGCAGAAATATCATCCGCGTAAGATCTGGCACGCACATCATCACCAGTCTCAAAAGTCGTCAGGAAGTCTAATGGGGGTAAGTCTTCGTAAGTCTTCGTAACGGAGGCAGGGATCATGGTAGCAGTTTCGTTGCAATCCATACTCCCTACTACCCACCGTAAACACTGGACCTTAAGTCGCATGGTAGTTTCCATGTTCACTTCCAGGAAGAAGGATCGGCCCCAGCTGGCTTCATCCCAGCTTATGGTAAACCCTGACCCTCAAGACCTCTTGAACCCAAAACATCAAACCTTAAAAGCCTTTCAAAAACCGAAGGACCTACGGCCCTAAACCGCAGAAACCTTGTACACTACGTAGAACCTGAAAACCCCTGCACGCACTCCTAAACCCAAAGCCCCGTGACACTTAACCCTTCCTCTCAATGAAAGGGCTCACAAGAACCCCGAAGTCTACAACACCTGGACCCTAAACCCGAAACCCGTGAACCCGGAAACCTAGACCTCAAACCCTAAAACCCCGCAACCCTGAAACCCCTAGACCCTACGTCTTAAAATCCGCTAGACCCGAAACCCCTAGACCCCAAAACCTCTGCTCTGTAAAAAGGCTCCGTGCCTGGGCCGCCAGTGGAGAAGCTGCCACCACCGCCGAGGAACATCTGTAGCACCTACTGTAGGGGCCTAGGGATTATGAAAGGATTTTTTTCGGGCAAATATGAGGATTCTGTAAAGGTTATCTGGGGTTCAGAGGTCGGGATATTATCCCAATAATGGAGAATAAGTTGCATGGAAACCTGGTCCCAATCTAGCCAAAATGGGGTCCCAATTGTGCAGCTGATGTTCCTGTACGAGGCGGGCGCGCGCGCGCCTCGTACAGCACAATTGGGACCCCATTTTGGGCCACTTTCAGTTAAACTAGAGAGAACAGGGTCTTCAAAACCTAAAAAATCTCCCAGGTAACAAGAACATAACCTTTTCGTGCATTCTCTCAATCAGGAGTATTAGCAGGGCTGGGGTGGGCTTGGCACCTGCTGCCAGGCCCTAAATTTGCAGCTTCTCGCAAGGTTCAGGTTTTTGAGGGCGCGGGTGCCTTTGGCAGTGATCACGGTCATGCTCTAAACCCTAAACCCTAAAAACATGCTCTCCCAATTTCTTGTAGACAGCTGCAGGGTGCTGCATGCAAGCTCGGGTTTCTGAACCGAATGTGGTCCAACTGAAACTTAGATCCGTTCACTCTACAAAAATAAAGACGTGGAGGCAACTCCTTCGGGAATGCTAGATGCGTGAAGCTTCTAGACCCTATATAACCCCATATAATCCAAGCTTCCATTTCATTTTCCATTGTCTTTTGCATTTGATTCTCCATTATGGGTCGATAATGGCCCATATACACCCTAATTTTTGGAAACCCTAATCTCCAATTGCCAGTGTTGGGCTCCTGCCTGTGACTGAGCTGTTACCTACGTAGCTTGACAAGTTTGGAGGCAGCCACACCTTCAACACAAGACCAGAGGTGTAGAAGTTTGTGTGTCCTCTCAACCTACTTGGAGGGTCAGGGGGACTTAGTAAGTATACTTATAACCCCTCTAAGCCAGACAATAACCCCAGTTATCCCCATTATTTAACCACTTACTAAGTCCCCATGACCCTCCAAGTAAGGGATTAGGATTTAGGGGTTTAGGCTTAAGGTGAAGGGTCCCCGTCTCTGCCCGGAACCATGATGAAGATTACAAATTCAATCGCTTATGAGGGTATAGTTACATGTTGTAATTATAGTCCCCATTGAGTAGATAGAATATGGGATATATGGGGACCTTATCATAATATACCCGAAGCCAAATTCTATCTACTTAAGGGGGACCACAATTACAACAAGAACATGTCACTGAACTGCCTGGGCACGCTTTAGGGAACTTGCACATCCTCCTGCGGGTTCACAAGTCTGCAGATCAGTCCTTCTCTACCAACACATTCCAGCATCCCTGCATCAATGGCGATTGGCGGTGTGCTGCAAGCATCACAGAAATACTAACAGCCTCCATGCAGAGGATAGAAGCATCAAGACAACTAATTTGTATTTCTCAGGGGTGGCGCTGACTCTCAGCATCTTCGAAATTCATACGATGACAGGATCTGAAAAGCTAGAATTCAACTCCGCGCTTGAAACCTCAAAACATGTAACCACTCAGTGACCACTCAGTCTTTCACAATCCCAGATCGCCAAAGGTCATCCACCCGTGGACTTGCGAAAGCTCTGCCAGTTCAGCACCATTTCTCCAGACTACAAGTCTTTATTGACCACTGCGCGATTGTCAGTGAAATCCCAACCCACTATGTCATCATCAATCTTAAAACTTCTAAGCCCTAAATCCAAGCCCCTACATCCCAAGAGCTAAACCCCAAACTGGCGGCACCGTGGCAGCCGCCAGCCACTTGCCATTCCAGCCGCCCGGAACCTAAAAGGCTGTGTGTGCTTTAGGGTTTAGGGATGTGTGTGGTGGCTTCAGCAGTTTAATGTAGCAGGCCAGAAAATACACCAAATAATGGAGAATCAATTGGAAACTGGCTTTACATGGGCTATTCTAGGCAAAATAACCCATATCATGGTCCTAGATGCCTGAGTAATTAGAATGCAGGGTACCTCAAATAAACCTCAGCCTGATGTTATTCATAATTCAAGCCGAGTATTACCTCCCAGTGCTTTTCAGTGAAGAGGGGAACTGCTTACAAGGATTACTGTTGGGGATTGTAGTGCACGGATCTGTATGGCAATTGATGTTCTTCATTGCACCTGTTTTTGCGCCTGGGGATTTGGATTTACGCTTAGTACAAGAGGGTCTCGACCTGGGATTTTGGGTGTGAGGGGTCTGGCGTGAAGGGCTTGAGTTTAGGAGTTGTTTAGCTTTAGGCAGGTTTACCTCTTCAGGCTTTGGACGTGCAGGACTTGAATCTTCAGAAAGTCTTCACCCAAGCCTCTACCCCAAACCTCTTTACCCTGCAAAGCCCAAAACCCTAAGCCCCAGAGCACCAAACTCTCTACCCCTAATCCTTCAAGCCCTCTCCAAACCCCTTACCTCCCGAAAGCTTAAACTTGCAAAGCTTTTGCCCCAAACTCCCACTACTAAGAACCAGCAAGCAAGCCCTAAACCCTAAACAGTGAATCCTAGACCCTAAAACCTTGATTGAACCCTAAACCCTGAATCCTTAATCCTAAATCCTAAACCCTGAACTCCCTGAACCCTAAACCCTTATTAGCCTCCCAAGACCTCAAAACCCTCAAAGCCCACCTCCCAACCAAAGATCTGATGGCAGAGCGGATTTGGCCTCTGCCCCATAGGTGTTTAGGGTTCAGGAGGGTTTTAGGGTTCAGGAGGGTTTAGGGTTCAGGAGGGTTTAGGGTTCAGGAGTTTTGGGTTCAGAGTGGTTTAGGGTCAGATTTCAGGGTTCAGGGTTTGAGGGTTTAAGGGGTTCAGGGTTTAGGGTTTACAGCTTCGGATTCAGGGTTTAGGGTTTAGGGCTTAGAGTTCACAGTTTGGGGCCCATGAAGGGGGTTCTTGCTGCTGCTTAACTGAAGATACTGTATAGGCTGTATAGGGATTCTATACGGATTCTAGCCCCTTGTTACGTATTAAGAGCCCATAAATTAGGGAAATTAATGAGGATGAAGAAAATATAGCTACTATCACTAGGGGATCATATAAGACCCATATTCTGACCCTGTATCCGACTTTGCTTGCCACGGTTTAGGTTTTAAGGGCTTTAACGGGCTAGGGGTTGAAAGCTTTGGGTTCAGGGCTGAAGGCTGTTCAGGGCTTTGGGGGTCTGGGGCACTTATCATAAGGTTTGAGGCGATTGGTGGTTTGCTGCGGGGCCAGGGGTTAGCCCCAGCGTGCTATGCAAGGTTTAATATATATACTGAAGGCCTAAGGGCTTTGATGTGGTACTGTTACCCTAAACCCCAAACGTGTTCACCCTAAGCCCTGAGCCCTAAACTATTGGGTTGCTGTTCAGGAACTTAAATAACGTTACCATAATGGGTATATTTTTATATATATATATAGTAAATAATCAGGTGCCCCCAATATAGCAACTTAAACTAGCCTAAACTAGGGATCATAGCTCCAGGTTTTAGGTTTCCTTCCCGGGCTCCATATTGGGTTCTGTGTTGTGTTCCATTTTGCATTGAGATGCTTCTAGAACATGGCTCTGGTCGGCTGGTCTTGGGGCGTGGGATTTAAGGCATGAGTTTAAGCTTTATCAGCCATGAGGTGTAGGGTTTGTGGCGGAGGGTACAATGTAGATGCATGAATAGTTACGGGCCCCATTGTGAGGTCTAGTGAAGCAGCTTATGCGTTCACTCTGACGGGAACCGAGGACCTAGGACCATGATATTGGTAAGATATCTCCATAAACCACTACATCAAACCAGATTCCATTTCGTGTTCCATCTTCTTGCGTCTTTGATTATTTTCCATCATTTCCCTCTTCTAGGACCACAATCTAGGAAATTACTTGGGCCCCTCCACCATAAACCCTAACACCCTAAACCCTAAACCCCAAACCTGGAAATCCAACAGCCCAAAACCCTATACCTCAAAATCCAAAGCCCTAGACTCTAAACCTAAAAATCCAAAAGCCCTAAACCCTAAAGCTATAAATCCAAAAGCGCTAAACCCTAAACCCATGAAGCAAGCTAAGGGTGTCCGCCATCGAAAAAACCTTGAAATAGGTACGCTCCTGCCGTGACTGCACTTGCAACAGGGCCAAGCCAGGACCCCCAAAGCCGGTTTAGGGTTTAGCGTCTTTAGGATTTTAGGGCTTTAGGGCTTTTAGGTTCAGGGTGTAGGGCTTAGGGTTTGTATTTTGGAACTTCTAAGCCCCAACCCCTAAACCCGTAAACACCAAACCCCAAACCTTCTAATGCCCAAGCACAACACTGCTGAACCTCAAGGCCCTAAACATTTGAACCCGTACCCCGTAAACAGTCATCCTAAGATCCTGAGCCTCTAAACTTTCAACCCCAAAACCTGGACTTTTATAGTCCCCCTTAAGTAGATAGAATACGGGGTGTATGGGGATGTTACTATAATAAACCCAAAGCCATATTCTATCTACTTAAGGGGACTATAAACCAAGAGCCCTGAACCTTTGAACCCCAAATCATAAACCGATTCTCTACTGCCTAGCCTTGGGGGAAATAATGGGCACGTAGGCTCTTGGGTATATGGTAGGTCTGGTAGGTCTAGGAATCCAGAAACCCCAAAACCCCTAAAGACGCTGACGTAAACCACTAAGCGGCCCCCACTAAGCCCTAAACCCTAAACCTAGTTGAACCCTGAAATATAAAAAGGCCTAAGCCCAAAGCTGTAAACCCTTAACCCTAGTCAAACCCTAAACACTACACGAGTTTCCCTTTTCTTTTCCCTTCCCCAGTCCCCTGAAACCCTAAACCTAAAAACCCTAAACCCTAAACCCTACATCCCTAAAACCTAAACCCTAATCCCTAAACCATGATCCCTAAACCCCCACACCCCAGGCCCCGGACCGACTCATTCGGAGCTCTCCGCCCGTGTATTTGGCCGGAAGCATATCCGGACCTGCTTGGCTTTAAAGTTAGGGTTTAGGGCTTAGGGAAAAATACTTTTTGGTGTTGCTAGTAGCAGTATAATAGCCAAAAGTTAAACATTCTTTTGGGTTTAAAGATTTAGGGGTTAGGGATTTAGGGCGCGAAGGATGGAGGAGCTGTGCCCAGGGAGCCCAATACCCCTGGATTAAGGAATATAGCTTAGATCATATTATAGGGACCCCTAAACCCTAAACCCCAAACCCTAAACCAGTACCATTTTGGGCCTATTCTTTGACTAAGGGGTATTGGGCTCTCTGGGTGTATTTGTTCAACCCCTCGGACGTTAGGTTTACGTTTCAGGTTTTAGGCTTTAAGGTTTAGGGCTTCCACCTGGACCTGGCAAAACAATGGGGCCAAAACCCGTCAAAACAGTGCAAAAAGGCCATTATTCTACGTACTTTGGGGGGCCGTGTAGGACTTAGGGGTAGGTTTAGGCTTAGGCTTTAGTATTTATGTTTCGGCCCTAAGGATCTCTGTAGGCCTATGGTAGATGCTCAAAGCTAAAACGGATTCCCAGTTGGGTGGTTTTGGGGCCCAGGTGTAGGGTCTAGGATTGAAGCGGTATGGACCTTTTGAGCTCCTAGAATGGAGCTGGCGGAAGTTTGGGTCTAAGGTTTAGCGCGTTACGGTCTCCAGTCCGTGTACTGAGGAAGGTTACAGTCAATCCCCGAAATCAGCCTGACAATCTTTTGTGGTCGTCCCAGTCATTGCTATCACAAATATTACATAGCTGTCATTACTATCTCGACCTTAATACCAGTACTACTTCTGATGATTGCTTTTCCTGGAACTCCCCTTTGCACATCCTCAATGACACTGGCATGGAACCCCATCATAAAGCCATGATTTCAAAAGGACAGGAATCTTTCTCGGGACCTCTTGGCAGTTAGGAAGAGAGTAGGACCCCCCAAGAACACCCAGGGCACGCACCCGCTGAAGACGCAGAGGCATCGAATCCAGGTCCTGGTGATAAGAAAATGGGAGTTCCCCTAAATAGGGGCCCAACAAAGTACCTCTGATTGTGGGGAACCCCGAAATGGCATCCCCGGGCAAGAGTTTGGGCTTCTGGCTGGGGTCATCAGGATTGTGGAAAGGATTCTCTGGGACAACGCGGTTAGGTTGGGATTTAGGAGATCTTAGGTAGCGGCCAAAAAACAAAACACCGAAAATCCATTTCCCGTGCCCTTGAAATATCAACCAACAAAACGCATCGGATGCACTTTTTGAGGCTGGCATATCACGGGGGTTAAGCCGGGCTAAGCCCTCCGAATCTCATCATCATCATCATCATCATCATCATCGTGGAGGATTGACCTAATCAGGGCCTCCCAAGCGATAAATTCCCTCCAGGATTTGATTCCACCCACCGTCCCGCCAAACCTAAAACCAAAAAACCTAAGCCCTAAACCCTAAGCCCTAAACTAAGCCTAAGCCCTAAACATTCAACCCTCAACCCTAAGCCGCAAACCCGAAGCTCTAAACCCTAAACCCCAAACCCTGAACCCTAAACCCTGAACCCTAAAATTCGATGGAGTCTGAGCCATCAATCCGAAATCTTAAGCCCTTAAGCCCTAAAAACACAAAACCCTAAAGCCTAGTGCACAAATTCAAAGTCCTCAAGCCTAAAAATGACTAGCAAGCGCGGCAAGCGCCCTGGCCTGAAATTCTCCCATCATCCTACGGGGATTTTGTTGCATGAGACTTCTAGGAAAATCCTTGAAGAACGTTTTGAACGGGCACTTACCAACATGAGCGTTACGGTGAAGATGTGAAACATGGGTTTAGAGTAAACGCCCTAAAGGTAGAGACCCATAAGCCTGAACACACTTACGAAATCTACCCGAACCCCTCCGTTGCCCATAGTTGTAAACCTTGCGTCACCCTTCCTTCGCTCTGCCTACGCTCAAAAAAGGATCCGCGCCCCAAACATATAAATCCTAAACTCATGGAACGGAAGCCTGAAGCTGAAACCCTAGGTTCTGAATGCTGAACACCCACACTCTAAACCCCTGAGCCCTCAAACCGCGAACCCACCCAACCAATATTCCAGGATCTCATTCTAGATCCTGCTCCCTGGTCCCGTAGGGCTTAGGGAATATTATATTCCCGACTCCCGACTAGATTCTTGGGGTTCCCTGTTTGGGGTTCCCAGTAAAGTCCCTACAGAAGCCCCTCAACCCTTTAGCCCATAAACCTTCTAGGCTACAAACCCTGGGAATTCCATTCCTTAACCCTCAAGCGACACTCTGAACCCTAACCGCCAAGCCTCACTACCCTAAACCCTAAGCCCTAAACTCCCTAAATCCCTAAGCCCTGAATCCCCAAACCCTATCCTGAACCTTTCCTGGGTTGCTGTTAAGGAACCTAATTTAAGTTACTATATTGGGGGAACCATATTAATTACTATATATACCCATTATGGTAACTTAATTTAAGTTCCTTAACAGCAACCCAGTTTCTCCAGGCCTTGTTCTGCAAAGCTTCTTGCTGTCCACTTGCACAGCTCCTCAGGCTCTGGCTTTCTTGCAGTACCTAAACCCTAAAAGTATTTAGGGTTTAGGGTTGAGGGTTTAGGGTTTAGAGTTTAAGGTTTAGGGTTTAGGGTGTAGGGTTTAGGGTTTAGGGTTAAAAGTATGTAAAAATAATGGCCTTTATGGCTATTATTATGGGTTTAAGGCTGTTATGTTACCTACTTTTGGGGTCCAGGTAGTTGCCACGGGCTCTGAAGGGCGAAGGCTTCTCTAGGGCTCGGGGTTTAGGGTTAAGGCTTCAGGGTTTACGGTTTCGGGTTCAGGGTTTAAGGTTCAGGGTTCAGGCAAGGTAATTTAGGATAATTTCGGTTCCCAGTTTCAGATCATTTTGGTATTATTCCCTAAATAATCCACCAATTAGGGTGAGGTCGGATGAGTTCGCTTTAAATTGCCCAGTTCAGGGTTTGGGGTTCAGGGTGGAAAGGTGTTTCTTTTTGCTGGGTCAGGCTTAGGTTCTGGGTTTGGAGGCTTCTGGCCCTCCCAAATCCACATGGAACATAAGCTATAGTCCTTAGAGGGGTTATAGGGGGATTATATAGGGGAGTATTATAGGCCTTACTAAGGGGATACTAGGAGTTTAGACTATAATTCACATGGAAGCCCATAGCCTTGTTGCATGTTAGTTTAGCAGACGACAAGATTTTTTTTGCAGCTTGAGGGCTGATCCCTAAACCCTGAACCCTCAACCCCTAAACCCCCAAACTTAAACCCTAACCCCCCCAAGCGTATGCGCGCTTTACTTGTGCTCAGGGCATGCAGGGGGGACTACGGGTCTAGGGGGTTTCGGGGCCCAGCACCTTTGATAGTATCGTAGGTGGGGTCATTCCCCCTTACAGTAACTGTTACCACAATGGGTTATAAGAGTTATAAGAACCCCCTTAACAAGGCCCCTTTGAGGACAGTTACTGGGCGGGGGAATGACCCTAAACCCTAAACCCTAAAACCTAAACCCTAAACTCTAAACCCTAAACCCTAAACCCTAACCCTAAACCCTAAACCCTAATCCTAAACCCTAAACCCTAAAGCCTCCAGATGGCTTGCGCCTCAAAAGGCGTGAGGCCAGCCGGAGTTGGGCTCAAACCCCTGACTACAAAAAGCATAAAGCTTGGGTCAATCCCCCACCCAGTAATGGGTACCACAAGGTACTATTGTAGGTATATTAAGGTCCTATTAACTCTATATTNNATATGAAGGAGCCATTACTATAGGGGGGATTGACCTAACATAAAACTCAAAAACGCCTCCAAACTGAGCACCCTACACCTAAACTCTAACGCAAGTATGGGCCCCTAATATGGGCCCTTAGGCCTTTTTCAGGGGGACTCCTAGGGACCCTTAAGGGTACATATAGGGTATATAGTAGATAACACAGGGATCCCAGGGTTAAGGGCCCATACTAGGGGCCCATGGTTTCAACCTTAGAGAAACCCTATGTAAACCCTAAACCATGAACCCTAAATCCCAAACCCTAAGCTCTAAAAACCACAAACGTTTGCGTTTTGGGAGGCTCCTGGAAGTCGACGTTGACGCCGACCTCAGGGCTCTTGGGATTGCAAAGGCCGCAAAAAACCTTCAAGTTTGGGGTTTTGAGGTTTTAAGGCTTCAGGTTCAGGGTTTCACGGTTTAGCGTTTTGAGGTTTGGGGTTTAGGGCTTGGGTTTTAGGGTTTTAGGCTTTTAGGGTTTCGGGTTTACGTAGAGTTTAAGGCTTAGGGTTTTAGGGTTTAGGATTTAGTGTTTAGGGTTTAGTCCCCTTTCTGAAGAGAGCTGGGGTTCAAGGGGATCGGGGGTAAGGGTTAATGGCTTCAGGGCGCAGGTCGAATTCGAAGGCAATAGGGGGTTTTCCCAAAATTAGGGGTACTGTTTTAGAGATCCCTATAATAAGGACTATAGTATATTGGGGTCTCTATTGGGGTTCCCTTATTTAGGGAAACTACCGTATCTTTGAGAAAACTCCAACTACTCAGGGGCTAAAATCCTGGCGCTGGGGGGCCAACCACCGTGAGCTTGTCCGGCGTACACTCCCTGGCGCAGCAGACCGCGGTGAAACTTTCAGGGTTTAAGGATGTCTGCAGCTAGATAAAGGTAGTAGAGTTTGCGATGAGATTGAATATTGGATACTGCTGCCTCCACCCGCTAAGAATCTGTAAGCGCAGGAGCACTAGCGGCTTTACACAAATACAATCATCTGTTAACCCTTATAGGGTAAGAGCAACATTGCCGTACAACTTTCTGAGGCTCTACTAAACCCTACACCCTGAACCCTAAACCCGGGTTTAGGGTCCAGGGTTCAGGGGCTAGGACTCTACCCAGACAGCTCCTCCGTAAACACCTCCCGTCCTGTGCAGCGGCCCTTCACAATCCGACCCCGCCACCCTATTGTTACCTGTGTAGGTAGGTGACCAGTAGGTGTATGTAAAATTAAAAGCGGTAGTAGGAAGAGACTATAGGATGACATGATCATGAAGTGGTTTTTCTCTACCTATGTGACTGCTAGACCCCTTGGTAAGAAAACACTTTCTCAAGGCCTAGGGGAGCTTTGCTTTACAGATGCCAGGCATGACTGGGAGAGGAGCTTGCGGTTGTGAGTTCTAAGTCTAGGGTACTGCACCACATTACCTACTGATTCCACTACCATACTACCTACTACTGCTGATTCTTGTCAGGGTATGTTCGTTTTCAGTTGCGGATAGTGTGCAAATAGTCGCATCTAAGCCCCCTGCGTCGTCTATGGTGATTAAGGAATACTTTAGCCGCTTAGGATTTAGGGTCTGCGTAACTTGCCTTCCTCCTGCACCCCAGATATAAATTAGTGCACCCGCCATCTGTAGTAATAGCGGCATAATAGGAATGTAAGAGGACCCTCATATACTCACCATTATACCCTATAATTACTATTGCTGGTTTCGGGGCCCACCCAAGGTATAACTCCGTCAGAGAGCAGACAAAAGTCGTCGCTCAACCTGCGGGTTGGGCAGGGTTCGTCGTTAGAAGGATTTAGGATCACCCTCATTTTATGGACACCACCATTTAGATTCGCAGAGGATCTAACGTAGGACTGACCACATTAGACTGACTTCATCAATCGGGGACCGAGGGTTCTGGCCTTTTTTGGGCGGCTGAAGACCTACCTCCGACTGGTTGAGCCTCAACAAGAACCGCAACCAGCCACACAATACCCAAACTCGACTCAGACTTGCTAAGTTGACCGCCAACCGGGTGTCCAGATGGCGGAAATGCGAAAGGAATCTAGCGGCTGAAAAACGTGACAACACGCCTGACACTGATGGCCCAAAAATCAGAGGCAGCCACTCGCAGGTCTCAAAAAAAAATGAATAGATCTTGGTGACAACAACACCCCCCCCCCCCAACACATCCCACACCCAACATCCCATGGCCATGGCAAGCAGCAACCCTACCGAAAGTAGTTGTTGTTATTTACCTGTCATAGGATTCTACGCGAGACCACAAAAAGTTACGGGTTGAGCGTCCAAGGTAGGTCCTAAGGAGTAAGCTTGCCCGCAACCATACCCCAAAAACCCTGGGCCCATCTGGAACTTCCTCGAAACCGCTTATGGTACGTGTACTGGCTTTTGGTTAGCTGGGAATGACGGAATGGAAAAGAAAATGGAGACTACTATAATGGGTTATGTAGGTACTGCTATAAGGATCCATTCCTTCATTCCCAGCTAACCAAAGGCCAGTTAAAGCCCGGGGCCCCCTCCACACTGCCAAAAAAGACCCTAAGTGTGAGGAACTAAACCCAAAAGCCAATGAGACCCTCCACATCTCCATGTGAGCTGTAGCCTAAACTTCTAGTATCCCCCTTAGTCAGCCCTGTAGTACTCCCCTATATACTCTCCTATCTAACCCGCACTTAGGAGTTTAGAGGATGGCTCATGTGACTCAAAACGAGACCCATCATCTTGAGAGAAACAGCACTCATCGGAACCCTAAACCCCTAAACCCTCAACCCTAAACCGCATCCTAACCTGGCAATGAACTCGCGGATGCTATCAGCCGAGCACTTCGTAAGGTCCTCCGGCTTACTGGCGCTTAAGGGGGAGTTTTGCGGGTTGTTTCAAAAGAAAGAAGGACAAGAAACGGAAACTACTACATGAGCTATAGTCTGAACTCCTAGCATCCCCCTTAATAGCCCCCAAAACAGTCCCTTATATAGCCCCCCTTTAAGGAGTTTAGATGTTAGATCATATTACGGGAGGTTTCTTTAGGGGCTGCTATAGGGATCCCCCATTCCTCTCTAGGCCAAAACTCTGGCGCCGGTGTGTGCCCTGGTCGCAGGACCCCCTCCAAGAAAGGCACTGCTCAACCCCAATCCTAAAAGGGGGTTCTATGGGGGATTACATAGGGGACTATTGGACCCTAAACCCTAAACCTATGGGGGATTATATAGGGGACTATTGGGGCTACTAATGGGGATACGACGTGTTTATACTAACATTTCCCAAGCTAGAACTGTGACGATGTGAAAATCATGGAACCGTACCTGGGGTGCAGCCTACTCAAACTGCAGAAAGTAAAGGTTTAGGGTTTAGCGGGGCAGTCTGAAAACCATCCAACATTTCAGGCTTGGGAAATTCGACGGACTTCAAGACTGAGCAGTCCAATAGAAATCTGCCCAGACAACATAAGCCTCCGATGCAGGGACCTAAACAAATATTAGGTGCACCCAGTAGCAATGATTGTAGGAGATAATGAGGATTACACTAGGGTCTTCTCATATTCCTTTTATACCAGTATTGCAGGGTGGGTTTTCCCCCTGAATAATTACCAATTCTATGGCCCTAGTTTCCTTGTACAATCCTGCTATGCGGCACGCTCAAACACCACGATGATATCGGTAATTCTTGAGGCCGCTGTAGCATTCATGGACACGAAACTGGGTTGCTGCTTTAAGGAACTTAAACTAAATTACTGTAACAAGGAAACCGCATTTATGTACTATATTCCCATATTGCGGTAACATAATTTAAGTTCCTTAACAGTCCAGGACAAGGGCCCAAGCTTCCCTGATAGGAAGGAAACACGTTTGCTATTTTCCCAGGCTGAGCACCTTGGAATCTCCACAAGTGGAAGCAAACTCTTCGAGTTCGCACTGGGATTTGATACGCAAGGCCCAGACGGCCCGGATGCTGCTGAAACCTTCACTTTGAAACCTTCGAAACCTTCACTTGTGCACATTTGGTAGTTCCTATAAAATGGGGGGGGGTTCAAACATAGATCCCAAAATAATCCTTACTCTGGAAAGTGGAAAGCCCGAAAAAGGTACCCCTAATTCTTGGAAACCCCTATTTGCTGGATTGCATAGGAACTAGTGTAAACATCAACTCCCTAACTTCTTCTGCTAGGCAGCAGTAGGTTGCGGTAATACAAGAGGAACCGCGTCGCTTTCCGCCAATAAAAAAACACCCTAAACCCAACAAGCATTCCTTCGTCTGAAATCATTTGCTATGGGGGGGTAGGTATCGAAAGACAGAAATCGAGGTCAATCTGTTTCCCGTTTAATCAGCAATGACCCCTAATTCACAAAACTTCCTGTAGGTCTTGTTACTCATCTCGCATCTCAAAACCGTTTTGAAGCAGTAGGGCCCTGACAAATCAGGAAATGCAAGCTTCTAGTTGATCCTTTGTTGATTCTTTCAAAGCCTTTCCTTTGTTCAAAACTTATGAAACGCATCGCTTTCTTGAAAATCACGGAATTCCCTTGTCGCAATGTTGTTTAAAGATCCTCTTATTCTTTATCATAACCCCCCTCCCCTGACTCATCATGAACAGATTACTAATTGAATCCCATCCTAAACCCTAAACCCCAAAACCTGCCAAATCCTAAACCATAGACCACATCCTCACGGGTACACCCCCCCTCACCCCTTAGGTTGCCCTGATTATTCTTGAGCCCTTGCACTCTAACAAGGGTTGCGGGTGTCGGGTGGCAGGGGGAAGAACTGGGTCGCTTGGGCGAAATTAGGGGTTCCCATAAACGGGTTTGTATGGGTTATATTGGGGCAATGGAAAAGAAAATGGAAAGTACCATCTAGGGTTTAGGGCTTAGGGTTCCCAAGATTAGGGTACCTTTTTGAGGGTCCTCATAACAAGGACCATAGTATATTGGGAGCTATATTGGGGTCCCCCTGTATTGGGAAGCTACCAAATTTTTGGAGGACTGCAACTTGCATCCGCCGTCCAGCGCCCGTGTTCTGGGCAGTTCTCAAATTTTCCGGTCTCGCCAAAACATCACGTAGGGTAGTAGCATAATGACCCGAGGGCTTGGGATAATAAGGACCGAAGGGAAACCATGAAATTGAGAAATAACCTTCTGGTAACTGCGGCTAATTTTTGCTGGTGGCTAGTAGGGAATACAGGAAGATGGGTATAGGAACTACTACACGGGACTTTCCCATGACTCTGCCGGGGATCCACTCCTCCATTTCATACTAGCCGCCAGCAAAAACTTCAGGAGGTCCAAGCGGGCTCCTGTTGTGCTAAAAGGCATCTCCAGATGCGGCTCCTTCCCATGCTGCCACTTGCTAGGTGCAGGAGGTAATATAGGAATAGGCTTGCGCAGCAGTAGGATCTACTCCACAGGCACGGTGTGGCTCCCTGCTTCAACGCCTGGAAGTCGTAAGACTGTCTAGGCAGCAGAACTTAGCTTGGGCAGCTTCTAGGTAAACCCGAACCTGCATCGGGACCACAGCTACCGGCTTGCACCTATACTTCTCTACGCATACATGTCATCTTTGGCGTGCGCAGATCATCGCCGTCCATTAGCAAGGCTTCTAGCATTGTCACTTGTCCGCCGCTTACTCACCCACCAACAAACAAGCAACCCTAGATGGCTTCCTGTCAAAGGACTGTACGGCCCTTTTCAACCACTTTGGAGGCGAACTGCAGACCTCTTTATCCTGACGCAGTTCAGCATAGGACCGTGCCGGCGCCTGGAGAAACCTTCCATCTGAGCTAGAATCAAAACACCTTACATGGGAGCTTTTCTAAATGAGGTATAATCTAAACTCCTAGTCTCCTCCTTAATTAATAACCCCTATAATAGTCCCATACAATTAATCCGCCATATAACCCCCCTGTAAGGAGTTTCGCTATCTTTTGGAAGCTCCTTAGACTATAGCTCAACTGGCTCTTAGGACAGAACCTGACCCTTGTTTTCACGCAGCTTCTGGTGACTTTCTCCCGCTGTAAGGAGGTTTCACGATAGCTCATCTGAACCATTGTCTAAACTCCTAGTATCCCCCTTAATAGCCTCTACAGTAGTCCCCTATATAAACCATTATATAACCCCTAAACCCTAATCCCTAAACCCTAAACCCTATATATTCCCTTACATAACCCCCTTTAAGGAGTTTAGACTCCAGCTCATCTGACCCAGGCGTCCCTTTGGGAAACCTGGGCTCTCTATGACATCGGTGGTAGTGATTCCGTTTGACCTGATAATGCCTGAACCCTAGGGTTTAGGGTTTAAGGACCCTAAACCCTAAACCCTACACCCTAAACCCTATAACCTAAACCCTACACCCTGAACCCTGCATTTTGAAGCGTGCGGATTAATGCCTAAACCCTAAACCCTAAACCTTCAACCCAAAACCCTGTTGTTTTGAAACGTGCGGATCGTTTTCTCTAGAAATCAACCTGGGCATCCTCCAGCTGTTCAGGAAACTCGTCCTTTGATGACTCCTCCAGGAGTCGGAGGTGAGGTGCCTCAGCAGATATGGGCCATGGTCCAAACTCCTTTAAGGGGGGTTATCTAGGGCATTCTACAAGGTTTAGGATTTAGCGTTTCGGGCTATATGAGGATTCTATGGGGTTTAGGGTTTAGGGTCTAAACTCCTTAAAGGAGGGTTATATAGGGGATTCTATAGGGGAGTATTCTAGGGCTTATTGAGGTGGATACAAGGAGCTTAGACTATGGCTCATATAGGAGTTTCGGAGGAGCCGGTAGGATCCTATGGGGTTTAGGGGTTTGGGGTTTTAGGGTTTAGGGGTTAGGGTTTCGGGGTTAGAGTTTAGGGTTAGGGTGTAGGGTTACGGTTTAGGGTGTAGGATTAGGGTTTAGGGTCTTAACTCCTTGAAGGGGGTTCTATAGGGGATAAGGGCCCCGTACTGGGGATTGTACAAGGATTATTATTCTGAGTACCCATATATAGGTGGCGGAAGGCTAGGGCATATACAGCAGGGCTTTTAGGGCTTAGGGCCGTTGGGGCTCGGGTGTAGGGCGTTTAGGGGCCTGGGGGGCTTTCAGAGTTTTGCAGTTACACCTTCCGGGGTTTCGGAGCTTTTTGAGGATATATGGAGATTATAAAAGACATTATCGGCACACTTCTAGGGATCCATTGGGGTCTATTAAAACTGAGAAGCCGCATTTCTTTTGTTCATCCAAGGACAGGGGCCAAAGATCAAAGGTTTCCAAGGTCTACCATGACGAAGAAGGCCTGGTCATGATGGGAAAAGGACCCTGCAAGTTCTTAACCCTAAACCTTAATTAAATCCGAGGCTCTAAGCCCTAAACCCTACACTCCCGGAAACTAACATGGAAACCCAAAAAGAGCCCAATAAAGACTACAGTCCTTCTAAAAGGGGGCTATATGGGTTTCCATGTTAGTTTGGGGGAGAGTAAACCCTGAATCCTAAACCCTGAGCCCTGAATCCCGAAACCCTAAACCCCCCACCCTAAACCCTGGAGGCGTGGGAAGAAAGTCGACCTGCTCGCCCTGCATTACAGACCCCGAGGATGATTGTGTCTGTGTACCTGAGGGTTTGGGGGTTTCGGGTTCAGGGTTTAGGGTATCAGGGTTTAGGGTTTAGGGTATCAGGGTTTAGGGTTTGGGGTTTAGGGCTTAGGACTTAGGGTTTAGGGATTGAGGGTGTAAATCCTGGCTAGGGTTCCTTATGTGTATGTTCGCGTTTAGCTTAGGGTCTTCAAACCCTAAACCTTAAGCCCTAAACCCTAATTAAACCCCAAACCCTAAACCCAAAGCCTGAAAGCCTATCAACCCG
Source organism: Symbiodinium pilosum (assembly GCA_905231905.1). Classification (NCBI taxonomy): domain Eukaryota; class Dinophyceae; order Suessiales; family Symbiodiniaceae; genus Symbiodinium; species Symbiodinium pilosum. The sequence goes on from CAJNIZ010007991.1 coordinate 65,339, forward strand.
ACCCAGAGTCCTACGTACTACACCTTGAAGTCCAAACCCAAAGCCCCAAACCAAAGCCAAAACCAAACGCTTGAACCGAAACCCTGAATCATATATGCTTTAGGGCCCTAGACCCTTAACAACTGAGGGTTTAGAGTTTGCAAGGCTTGGGTTTGGGTTTAAATTGAGGGGTTGCCCTAAATCCTAAAACCCTAAACAACCCTAAACCCTAAACCCCAAACCCCAAAACACTGAACCGTTGAACCCTTAAACCTGTGCCAGGTCGCGCTTGTGGCCCGCTTATTCACTGCGGATCGACTCGTAAAGCCCGGGCACCTAAGTGAGGTTTAGATTTAGGGATCATGGGCTTGGGGTTTACGGTTCAGGGGTTAGGGTTTAGGGGTAAGGGTTTAGGGACTAGGGTTCAAGGTGTAGGAAACAGCTGCTAACCCTATGACAATGACCATGTGGCTGTCATGTGACTCTTTAATAGGGTCGCCACTAGACTATACGGGTCACGGTCACCAAAACAGCCTTACTGGAAAATCCATCCTGCGCGGAAGGATGCAAGTTCACAGCATCTTCCACGCCTATCATCTCTATACAGTCGACGCAATCTGATACTAACTCCTATGGGCCCTAAACCCTATGTAACCACAAAACCCTGAACCCTCTATGCAACCTCTAAGGGGTTACCTAAGATGTAGACTCAGGCCTGGCCCCTAAACCCTTCGTAGAAACAAGTCTGGCCATGGCTGAACCAAGGTGCGAAGTGCGCTTGAAGCTGAAGGTTACCTGCTTTTGAGTGTGAGTTTAGGGTTCAGGGTTTTTTAGGACTGCCATGCGCTTCCAACTGTTTTGCTGTACATTGGAAAATATTGCGCTCCGCGCGTAGGCGCAGCTGCCAGGTACTCACCAAACTTCGGGTCTTTCTGAATGGGCTGTTTGAGTCGTAAGACATCCCTTCGACCCGAGAGGGCGTGGTAGTCGAGGTAATGGTTCAGGAATCTAACGGCTTCTTTGGATACCAAGTCAAACCAATATCTTGCGGGGTGTCCTCTTGATTTTGATTTGGTAAACTTAACTCTGTCCTTGTAACCAGGGGAAAAAACTACGTGATGGAATGGTTCAGTGGGCGGAGTAGTCACACATTGAATTAGGAGCTTAAATTGTTGTTGCAAGATTTTTTGGGATGGGATGTATGGTTTGCCTGCCGCCTTCCAGACTCTCTCGTTAGATATTCTACTGTAATACAAGTGCTTGATTTGTAGGGCTCTTCTTGGGAACCTGAAGTACCAGGCCTCTACTGTTTTATAGTGCTGTTTGTCTAGTAAGCATAAATCTAGACCGTACAAGAGGACCGGGACTATAGTGGAGTGGAATATTATTGATTTAGCTTTCCATGGAAGTTTACTGCACCATACGTGGTATAGTTTTGAAAACGCAGCTTCAGCTTTTTCCTTTCGGAATTTGATCGCTGCTTTTGGCGGAGTAGTCCAGGTTATTTTGGATCCCAGATATTTAGCCCCCTGAGTAACCGGTACGGGGTCTCCGTTAGCGAACGTTAGCTTTGGGGCGGGGTGGTCCCTATGAATCAAAAGTTCCGTCTTATCAGTATTTAGTTGCAATCCATATACGCCTTGAAGGACCTCTCCTGAACACCTGCCTCCGTGATCCGACTCCGTACCTTGAACTGCGTTGTAGTAGCATCGCAAGCAGCAGAAGGGCAAGATCCTCTCTGGACTTCCTTCGAGGACCCACCCCTTCCTGTCGCAGTTGGGATGAAGACAGGGCAAGTCTGGAGCCACTCTCCAACCAGTTGGCCAACTGAAAGGTTCTGCGTTGACGTACTCGCAGGGTCCAGGCCAACCAGGCCTTCGTTGTGCTTGCGCATCGCACAACACCGATCCGCTTGCAGCGAGTTCGTGTCCAGGGGCCCCTTCGACCCATGGAACTCCACATGGGTTCAGGGTTGGGGGTTTAGGGTTTGAGGCTTTAGGGTTGATTTGCAGCTCCTTGAGGGTTTAGGGTTTAGGGTTGATTCGCAGTTTCCCAGGGAGCCCAATATCCCTTCATTAAGGAATATGGCTTAAATCATATTAGGGACCCTAGTAGCATTTAGGCTATAGTCCTTAATTAAGGGGTATTGGGCTCTCTGGGTTAGGGAGTTGGGCTTGCTGAGCTTGAGGGCTTCAGGCTTAGGGTTGCGCGGGTTAGGATTGGGATCCAGGGCGTACCCTGTGGCCGTCAAGCAGAACAGCGTTGACCTAGCTACCCCAGTTGCGGAGTTTTCTTCTTTTGTTGATGATGGGGGACCATGCCACACAAGCCTAGCCTACTGTTAGGGAACTTCAAGTAAGTCACTTTTTGTATGAATAAATGGTCAATCATCAGGTTTCCCTGTCATGGTAACTAAGGCTGGATTCTTCAGCAGCCAGAGTTCGTAGGGCTAAGTCGGCCCTCTTACTGTTCCTTAATGGGATGCTATCAAAATTGAAGCGCTGTATTCCTGATTAGGTGTTTGTAGGAGGAAGAAGCAAACTACATTCAACAAGGATCCGGTCGTAGTATCCAGGGATCGTCACATGAGCTACAGTCAATACTTCCTACATAATTCAAGGGGCATGGGTTCCTCATAGTTGCTATAGGCACTATGTACCAATATGTCCACCCTCAATGGTCCCTTGGCAAGGCTAATCTTGACAGTAGCTTCTATGGCATGTGCATATTTGTCGTCGGATCACTGCGCGAAACGCTTCACATTCAGGTATGGTGCTGTGTCATGATGCTTTAATGCCAGCGGGAATAGTGCGCAACTCATGGCACCGATTTCCACAGCCAGTGGCTTTTGCTCATGGAAGGAGATAGCAAAGTGACATAGCGTTTTGAATGCAACCCCGTTTACGACTTTTAAACAAATTTGATACCCTTTTGCAAGGACAGTCTTTGTAGGAACTGTTTGGGCGTGCATTCCGCTTTGGGAGCTTGGGGCGGGTTGATGCAAACGCCCTTTGACAACTATTCATATTTGGCTACGTCCAAAGACACGGGTGAAATATCTAGAAATGGAGGCGGAAATCGCCCAGCAATCCCATAAGTACAAAGGGTTCAAGAATACCAAGGGGAAGCGGCTTTGAAACTCTAAGCCAGAATCCTGGAGTTCCTGATCGCAGAATTTGAATCCCTACATATTTGTTAGAGGTTCCTGAAATGATCTCTCAACAACCAGCATGATGACTCCAACAACCAATCCTTCCTTCCCTGCTAACAGGAAGCAGGATTTCTGGTAAATTTACACACCTCCAAACAACACATCAGCGCAAGGATCCTGCAATCAGAGCAGAAGGCCCAGTAGGGGGATTCAGTACAACCCTCTATGAAGTCAATACGTCGATGTGGTCGTAAGTCCAGACTTTGAATCCAAAGCACTCAATCCTCGACCCCAGAAAAATAGCACCCTATTCTACTGCTTAACCCCAAACCCTAAACCCTAAACCGTTAGACCCTTAACCCCTAAGTTTGTGGATTGGGAATACCAAAACCCATTTCTCCGTTCCTTAAAACTCTTAAAAGCCCTAAATCTGCCCCGTCTAAACCCTGAACGCTAATCCCCAAACCCTAAGCCATATAAACCCGAAATCCTACATCCTAGACCCTAAACACTAAACCTAGACCTCTAGACCCCAACAACCTTAAGTGGCACAGTAATCTGTTCCATTCCCCCCGGTTTAGGATGTGATGTTTGAGGCCAGGGCTTGAAACTCCACAGTCCCCTCAAGTAGATAGAATATGGCCAGGGGTATACTATAAGAAGATCCCCATATACCCCAATTTCTATGTACTTAAGGGGGACTATATACCCCAAACCCCAGACCCCAAACCCTAAACCCTAGTTTCCATTTTCTTTTCCATTATCCCAATATAACCCCAACATAACCCTAATACACCCCTAAACGGCTGCCCACCTGGTTCTTTGGCCGCCGAAGAGAGCCGTGCACTCGCGAGGCAAGCGGTGAGGGGGCGTTGTACCTGCGCAGTCTTAGGCTTCAAGGGTTTCAGGATCTAAGGGTTTTAGGGTTTAGGGTTTTAGGGTTTCGGGTTTAGGGTTTAGGGTTTTAGGGTTTTAGGGTTTAGGGTTTTAGGGTTTAGGCTTCAAGGTTTCAGGATCTACTGGGTTGCTGTTAAGGAACTTAATTTGAGTTACTATAGGGTTTAAGGTTTAGGGTTTAGGGTTTGGGGCTTAAATTAAGTTACTATATTATCCCCCTATAATGGAGAATCAAATGGAAAAGAAAATGGAAATGAAATGGAAACTGGGGGAATATAGGGATTTAAGGAACTTAATTTAAGTTACTGTATTGGGGAAACCCTATAAATTACTATATATATATACCCATTATGGTAACTTAATTTAAGTTCCTTAACAACAAC
>CAJNIZ010007991.1:69848-84424 GCA_905231905.1 Symbiodinium pilosum
CCAATACCCCTTAATTAAGGGATACACCCTAAATGGTACTAGGGTCCCTAATACGACTATGCTATATTCCTGAATTAAGGGGTATTGGGCTCTCTGGGTTCCCCAGCACTCAGAAGAGCCCAGAAAGTCAGCAAAGGGTCTGTGACTTGGGGGACTGCACCGACGCCAGCGACTTCATGCTTGCAGTCTTCTGCATCTGCGGGAAGGTCGAAAGTTTAGCCGCTTTTCGGCGATCTTCAATGTTGCGGGTCCTTTAGCTCCCCATTGCACACGACAAACATACTTAAAATACACTGAACTACCAAACTACCTTCAATGTTACAGGTATTTATACTAGGGTTGAACCTGGCCATTGTTCTAGGGTATTCTTTTTGTTGCGGCGGGAATGGGAAGCATCAGCCGCCTGTGTAAGGTCCTGGTAAAAGGATGCCCCCTAAGTGAAGCCCTCAACGAAGGGTTTCAAGATTTTCCCCCTGGGTTTTGGGATCCTTTTGGGGAACTCCAGAGAACTGTATTGGTTCGTGGTGAATGTAAGGGTTATACAGGGCCCATACTGGGAAAACCTTTTAGGGGTACGACCTTAGGGGTACAAACCCTACACCCTAAGACCCTTCAACCCTAAAACCCTTAAACCCGAAACCCTAAAACCCTAAAACCCCAAACCGTAAGCAACCGTGCTTGCAGACATTCCTCTCTACAGTCTCTGGCAGCTCAGTTCCACACTCTAACGATTCATGAGACTGCAGTCCCCCTTAAGTAGATAGATGGCTTTGGTATATTATAATAAGAAAGAGAGCGTGCGTTTGGGTCCCGAGATGGAAAGCAGACCGTCAGACAGTCAGACGCGAAAGGCAGACAGTCAGACCCCCGAGGCAGACAGTCAGACAGTCAAACGCAAAAAGGCAGACAGTCAGAAGTGAAGGACCTATAACTGACTGTCTGTCTGTCTGAGCGTCTGACTGTCTGACTGTCTCAGTGTCTGAGTGTCCGACTGTCTGACTGTCTGACTGTCTGAATGTCTGAGTGTCTGCTACGCGGTTCAGGCCCCATGCCGCGACCTGAATCTAATAAGATCCCCATATACCCCATATTCTATCTACTTAAGGGGGACTATAACCCTAAACCCTGAACCCTAAACCCTAAGACTAACCTTAATGAAGAGGAGTCGATAATTACCAATCTCATCCTGAGGTCTTTTTGAGGTAGTCTTTACAATAGTTACACAAGGAATCTAGTTCCATGACATTGGTAATCATCCCTACAAAACGCCATATGAACCTAGCTTCTGCTTTAATGTTCGAAACTCTTTTCCCTATGATTCTCCATTGTTGGAATAATATCCTTAAATCCTAAACCTTACACCTTAACCCTCGGTCAAGCCTAAGTATCGAAAGCATGACAGGCCGCCTGCGTCGTGTCCGTTGGCGGCTCCTCTTCCGCGTGTCTAGCCTTTTTCAGTACCGGTTTAGGGTTTGGGGTTCTGGCTAGCGGGGAATCAAGAAATAGGGAAGAAAATCCAGGTTGGGATGATCAGATCTATTTCTGAAAAAAGGGCGACCAAGACGGGAAGGATGCGCTGAGCTGCTCCAGGTAGACAGGGCCCAGGAGGCGCGCTTATGGTCTGCATGAAAAGCCTTTTGCCTGCATCTTGTTCGTTAAGGAGTGCTACGGACAGAAAGAAGCATCCAGAATCAGTGAAGCTTGTTGACTCAGTAACTTTACGACATGTGAGTCATGTGTTTTTGGTGGTTGAACCTAGTAAGATTATACTCCTTATATAAAATACTACACCCCAAAAGGAGGATATAATCTTACTCTATATGAGCTATAGTCTAAACTCCTAGTATACCCCTTAATAACCCCTATAGTAGTCCCCTATATAATCCCCTATATAACCCCCTTTAAGGAGTTTAGACTATGGCTCATATTGAGTACCATAGTATCCCCGAATAAAATACTACTCATGTGTTCTACTCAGGGTGCGCCAGGAGCCGAACAATAGCCCACCAGCTGGCAAATGGTAAACATGCCCGATGGAACCCTACTCAGATATGGGGGTTTCCCAAAATTAGGGGTACCTTTTTGGGGGTCCCCATAATAAGGATTATAGTATTTTGGGGTCTATATTGGGGTCCCCTAATTTACGGCAACTACCATATGAGTGGCTTCCAAAATTAGGGTCCCATTTCAGTACTCTTAAATATTAGGTGCCGTGATGTACTCTATAACCAAGAAGGGCCCATGATTTGGAGAACCACTCATACAGAGTTAAGCTTGAAAGTGGTTAGCGCCTTTAAGGCCTCCAGGTTTCTCAAATCCTAAACCCTAAGCCATAAACCCTAAACCCCTAAGCCCCAAGCCCTTCAATGTAGTTTTTTTCTGAACAAATGCCAAAGGGTAATTTCTCAGCACAGGGACCCTATTTTGGGAACCCTCCAAACAGCCAGGGAACTTTCTTTTTGCCATCCTTCTTGCTGCTGCCCTCTTTTGGCAAGCTCACAGCGGTGGATCTTTGGAACTCCTCACACAAGGTCAATCATGGGGTCACTCGTGGCCTCCCCACGGTAGAAACTAATTCCATCCTTGTTGGGGGTTATCGGGGGCCTACTCTAGCGTTTCAGGGCTTAGTAGGACATACTAGTGGGGTGCTTCACCTCGAATGCTACGATAAGGATCATTCCATCTACTCCCACTCCCCTCAGCCTAGACTCATGAAAATCACTCGGATATTGCTTCTACCTTTTGCACGGCCGTGCAGTCAACATCCACACTCCCAAACCCAGAAGCCCTGCAAAGCTCAGACTTCTGGGCATAGGCATGAAATCCAGAAACCCTAAACCGTGTGTTTAAGATCAGGCTGAAAAGCCCGACTCCTCATCCACAGCCTCCACATGAGTGCGGAGCTTCCTGTCACAGAACTTGTCGGAACCACATCATGTGGGGTATTTGGTAGTTTCCCAAAATAAGGGGACCCCAATTTAGACCCCAAATATACTATAGTCCTTATTATGGGGACCCCCAAAATGGTACCCCCCAATTTTAGGAAACCCCCATCTAAGTATCCCATAGTATCCCCCCTAATATGCCCAATAATAGTCCCCTATATAATCCCCTATATATTCCCCTTTAAGGAGTTTAGACTATAGTACATATAGGGTTTAGGGTTTAGGGTATAGACGAGGCAATTGCCGGGTCCCTTGGGTGGCGTTCGAAGCATTTACACTCCCGGTAACTAACATGGAAACCCCAAAAGGGGCCCTATAAAGACTACAGTCCTTTTAAAAGGGGGGCTATATGGGTTTCCATGTTAGTTTGGGGGGTGTACCCTGCGGCAAACAAAGATGAAAACGCATGAGGGTTCCTTCACAAAACTGGGGTCCTCTTACGAATTTGCTTCCGGGAGGGTAGGCACTGGGATATGACCTATAGTCTAAATTCTTTGTTACCCCCTTAATCACCCCTATAGTAGTCCCCCATGACATAATCCCCTTTTTTAACCTCACTTTAAGGAGTGTAGACTATAGCTGATATGGTTACCTAGATTCTCCCCCAAATCTCCCCTACATAATCCCTATATGACCCCCCTTTATGGAGTTTAGAATATGGGGGAGGGTGGGCTCTCAAAATAGAGGGGCCATCTTGGGTGAGTCCCCAAAACTGGTTCAACAGCCCTAAACCCCAAAACCGCTTTGGAAAACGCAACCTGTATCACAGCCTATCACCCTAAATCCCACACCCTGCACCCTAAACCCTACACCCTAAATGCATGTCTTGCATGGAGCGGCTTACCGCCAAGAGTTTAGGGTTTAGGACTTAGGGCCTTTGGTTTCGGGTTTAGGGCTTAGGGGCTTTGGGTTGAGAGGTTGGGCGTAGGTTTGGGGCTCAGGATTTGGGATTACTACTCTTATGACTGAAAAAGGACACCGCAAGATATCACCTGGTCATACCTTGGGGCTTTCCCTGGGCCTAGATAACTACAAAATAATGTTGAGGTCTATGCGAGGTATCGCACCCCCCTATGATACCAGGAATCTACTACAGGGGCCTACATCATTACCAATATCATGTTGAGTTCCATTCGAGGTACCATAGACTCTAGTTATACAAGGAATATGGAACCATAATATTGGTAATTATTTGGCGGTTTCCCAAAATAAGGGGACCCCAATATACACCCCAAAATACTAGAGTCCTTATTATAGGGGTCTCCCAAAAAGGTACCCCTTCTTTTGGGAAACCCCCATTTAGTCCCCTATATTACAAGGAATCTAAGATGACGCTCTTGGCGATGATTTAAGCCCCTGTAATAACCCGAAACCGGCCTCAACGCCCGCTCTGTCTGCCGGCCCAGGGGCGAAAACTGTCCTCTGCCACGGGGTTGTCACGCCCACTTAAGATGCAAACTCGTTTTTGGGCTTTTGAGATTAAGGTCTAGCTTGAAATTTAGGGGTTCACTTGCTGTCAGGGATTCTCTCAAGAGTTTTGAAACGGTAGATTTCAATGCCTTTCAAGGCTGCTGACCCCTCCAGTGTTGTCATGTTCAGATTGGGAACCGTGGATTTGGGGCTTAGGCCTTAGGGTACAAATCCTCAGTACATACATTCCACCCTGGCAAGCATAAAAGGAACCCTCCGACCGGAGCTTTTGGCAAAGGCGACTGGAACCATCTTTTTCAGGTGGTCTGCTGAATCATTCTGCCCTAAACCCAAAACCCCTAAGCCCCTAAACCCTAAACCCTAAAACCCTAAATCCCTAAACCCCTAAACCCCTAAACCCCTCAACCCTATGCTTCATCTTAAGCCACCAGTAATTCACTTGGTTTAGCGAGCTGGGCATTTTACAAGAAGCCCCCAAGCCTGACATGAGGCCGGGCTGGGACAGGTGTTTAAGGCTTAGGTTTTATGGCTGCGGGTATAGGGTTTAGGGTTGGGGGGGCTTAGGGTTTAGGATTCAGGGTTTAGGCATTGGGGTTTAGGGACAGCCCCATGTCAGAAATTTTGGGGTAAGGGGACTTCTGGTTCGGTGCTGGGAAGAAGTTGCAAGGATAAAATTGAATCTCCATCTCTCGCTTCATGTACTTTAGGGTTTAGGGTTTAGACGGCTAAAGCATGATCGAGAAATTTGGAGGCTCCACGCCCCACGAAAAGTGAACACCAAGTCTCATCATGATCGATCTCATGGTAGCGGAGGCTTCCCCCGAAACCTCTTCCCGTGAATTTGAAGATAAAGACTAGGGGTCTAGGCTTGGGATTTGGGACTTCGGGTTTAATTACGAGGTAGGGAATGATGTGAGGATCAGACTCCCTCATTCCCTGCAAACCAGTACCCTACTTGTAACCCGACTTACCTACAGCTTTATGGATTGTACCTATCAATTGGGGGTACTCACTACTAAACTGTAGGTAACTGGGTTATAAGTAAACCCACAGAAGACGCACATCCAAATCGTAGAGCCCTAAACCCTAAACCCCTAAACCCCTAGAGCCCTAAACCCTAAACCCTAAACCCTAAACCCCTAAACCCTAAACCCTTAAACCCCTAAACCCTAAACCCTTAACCATCCTAGAGCCCTGCTTGTCCTGGTATAATCTCTGTGCAGATCGTCATGGTAAGAGGCTCCGACTTGGACTGGTGGGTTCCAGTGTACTCTTGCTTCCCAGACTCAAAGGGGAGATAGGGTCTTTCTAGGGGTTTTCTAGGGTCTTTATAGAGGTTTTCTAGGGTCTTTATAGGGGTTTTCTAGGGGTTATACAGGGATAATGGAAAAGAAAATGGAAACTACTATTTAGGGTTTAGGGCTTGTACCCGGAGAGCCCAATACCCGTTAAATAAGGAGTATACCCTAAATGGTACTAGGGTCACTAATATGATGTAAGCTATATTCCTTAATTAAGGGGTATCGGGCTCCCTGGGCAAATAAGTCTGGGCAGGGGAGAAGGAGTTGGGGAATATATGTATGGCCTGATGTGTTCTTGTTTGGGTTGCGTGAAGGATTTAGGGTTTAGGGTTTTGGGCTTAAAGTTTAGGCGAAGGGTCTACTCCATTTGGCTTTTGCCTTTTGCGCGCTGATTTGCCAATAGGTAAGCCTTCTGCTTGGGAAACATGTGCACACTCATGATGAGAGTTGGGCGGCTAGCCTCATTAAGAGCCCTATGAAGACTCCTGGCCTCTTAGGCGCTGTTTCCCAAACTTAGGCGTACTGTTCAATTTTGGGGTCCCAATGATAAAGGGTATAGTCTTTGGGTATTTATATTGCGCTTCCCCATTTTGGGAAACTAGCAAAAACCCCAAAACCCTTCTGCTACATGTGTGCATGGGCATCATAGGCTTCATAAAAGGCAAAGGCCTGCAGAGCGACGAAGCAAGACAGCGACACACTCAGGGGTTTAGGGTTTAGGGTTTGTAATTATGGGTGGTAGGGCTTCGGTGTTTATAGGGTTTAGGGCTTGTAGGGTGTTTGTAGGCTTCAGAGTTTGGGCTTTAGTGTGTATAGAGTTTAGCTCTAGGGTATAGGGGCCCAGCTAGATATATGCAAGAAAACCTAGCTCTGAAACCCTGTCCACACATCTAAACCGTCAACGAATGCAGCTCAGTAAGACTGCATTGCAGGCGTTCCAGCTATGACTGGGGAAGGGCGTACTCAGCGAATTTACCAACGAGACTGTGTGTGTTTTGGGAGTGCGGCGCCTGGCATCCGGCAAGAATTTCGGCTTTAGATCAATGATGTCTATACTTTTATATACTGTACTATATTCTAGTATTTTTGTACTAGAATACACTATAACATACCCCAAACCCCAAACCCTAAACACTAAGACACCAAGCCTCTTCTGCAACTCTGATACGTTCGGGCCCTTCCCACCCAGGCACACACCAAAACCTCTTTCGGAGGATAACCACTTGTGAAAACAGCAGGAAGTTTCTCAAACCCAGATTTCAGTTCCCCTAAACCCTAAACCCCAAACCCTAAATTCTATACCCAATTACTAATTGTAAGCCACTCAATGAAGGATGGGTGCCCTAGGGATGCTAGAGATATCAAGGGGATTCTAGGGATCCAGATCGAAGTCTATTACTGGGGTTAGTAGGGAATAGGGGAATCTAATCTCACTATCACTGGGTGGGGGGTCCAACTAACCTACATGGGTGGTTGTTAAAAATTATGGTCCCTTTATATTATAATACGGCACCTAATATTTAGGGTACCCAAAAAGGGACCATAATTTTGACATGCCCCCCATATAGTTTCTTCGCTATTCCCTAGTAACCACCAGTATGCCAAGGTTTCTCAGGAAATTCCGACATGTGCCTCAGTTAGGGTTTAGGGTTTAGGATTTAGGAAGCGTTTAGAAAAGGCCCTGAGAGGATTGTTGCTGATCAGCACACAGGAGTTCAGACGTGGGCCTTGATCCAAAGCAGACATGCGAGCCGCAAAACAGCTATAGCCCAAAAAATCCTACATGCCTCAACCGCAACCCTAGACCTCAAGCAACGCGCTCTGAACAGGCGCCCGAAATCCCAAGAATTTTGCCTTCAAAAACACCAACACTCACAAGGAGAATGATGACTTTTCTGCAGAGTGGTCCATCTGCTTTAGGCAGTATGCACTGCACGATGTTAATCATGACAGTAAGGATAGCCATGCGATAGGGTTTGTGGGCAGCCGCCCATGAAACCACAACAGAAGGCAGTATGCTGATCCAAGTGCCCTCCTGCATCCACCACTTACACGCGAGTAGTCTTCAGTCCCTGCTACTTTAAGAGAGTGTAAGTCTCTGAAAAATCGTGATGTTGGTTGCTCACATGCTTCACCCTAACAACCAGAAAGCAGAAAACCCATGGCCCCCAGCCTACAAAAACCAACGCCCAAAACTCCCAATCCCTGAAACCCCGTACCTCACAAACCTAAACCCCTAAACCCTTCAAACCCTTTAAGCCCTAAACCCTTCAAACCCTTCAAACCCTAAACCCTAAACCCTAAACCCTAAACCCCAAACCCTAAACCCTAAAACCTAAACCCTCCCAAACTCCACCTTCCCAACCTCCCGAGCTTTCCAGGCTCCTGCTCGGTGGCATACAGCGGGTAGCCCAAGGAGTTGCCCTGATAGGCAGCCACCTGAAACAAACTTAGGCAAAAAGGGCTTAGGGTTTAGGGTATAGGTTTTAGGGTGTAGGGTTGAGGACCTAAGGGTTTAGGGTTAGTTTGGGGTATTAGGCTTTTAGGGTTTAGGCCTTACGGTTTTGGGTCTGGGGTTTTAGGTTTAGGGTTGAGGGGGTTTAGGTTTTAGGGTTTTAGGGTTTTAGGGTTTAGGGTTCTGGGGGCTAGATTTTCTTGGACCCCCCCACCACAGAATCGCGTGTTGGGCTCTTCAGGTTTGAGATTTATGGTTTAGGGTTTTTGTACAGGTCAGGGTACCAAGCCCTAAACCGATCTTCTAATCCCTCCCTCCTAATATTAAACCCTCCCCCCTGTGTAAAATGATAATTTTTGTGGCCTAAAAATCCAGAAGGGCAAGACTTCTTTGAAAGGGGTCACCGAATATCTAATTCTTTCACCTAATGTTAAGTATGCTTTCGAACCCCGAAAAAAAATCATATGACCCGGGGGAAAGTCGAGTAATTAATATTAAAGGAAAACGATTATCTTCCTGATCGCCATTTCTCGTGCTTCTACTGCCAGTATCGAACCCCATGTCTCCAAAAACCTGTCAAGTTCTCTAAACCCTAAACCTCAAACCCTAAACCGCGTGGCTTCAGGGTTTTGAGTCTTGGGTTGCGGAGCCCTCTAATCTGTTAACTCTTGAAAAACCCCAGCCTCCATTCATTTCGTTTTAAATCTGTCTGATTCAACATCCGTTTGGAAACCCGTTTTGCTTTCATTTCGGGTCCATGCGAGCTACTGTAGAGTCTAAACTCCTAGTATCCCCCTTAACAAGCTCTAGAATGGTCCCCTATATATCCCTTATAACCCCTTTAAGGAGTTTAGACCCTAAACCCTTATCCCTAAACCCTACTGCCCAAATTCTATATTATCCCCTATACAGAGTTTAGACTACAGCTCATGTGAGAAAGGTTTTTTTGGTGGTTAAACCCAGTAAGATTATATTCCTTATATAGAATACTATACCCCAAAAGAAGGATACAATCTTACTCTATAATGGGTACCATAGTATTCCCAAATAAAATACTACACAAGTGTGGCTGGGGCATCCTCTTGGGGTCGGCTTCGCGAGGGCTTGAGGTCCCTTTTTCGTTCAGGGCTAAGGGGTTTAGGGTTTAGGATGGTTTAGGGTTTAGGGTTAAGGGAACCGCAGAGAGGGGAACCAAGCGGACCTCACAACGGAAGTCGAAACGCACCCAAAACGCACCCCAAAACAGACCCTAAAGGGACCCCCAACACAGACTACACTTTCAAACAGGTTTTAATTTGCACTACAAGAAGGAGTCAAAATGCTTCTTAGGTTTTGCACAAGTCCCCAACCTTGGCAGGACTTAATTAGTCCCTCACAGGTCTTTGGTTTAGAGTCCGGGTTTAGGGCTCAGGGGTTGGGGTTCAAGGTTAAGGGTTTAGGGTTTAGGAGGCTTGAGGACCTCAGGTGGTCTAGGGTTTTTCCACGGAGCAGGGACTGAGCTCCCCCCGAACAACAGTGTACAACATGTGTGGTCTGGGGTTTAAGGCCTGTAATTCATGATAGATACTACCTGGATACTTTTATTAAACACACCCCGACCCCAAATATCAAATACATATGTCGACTTATATTATATGTATATATGTGGTCTCCTTTGGGGAATGTTTAATACTAGGGATCGGGGAGGTGCTTAAAAAGTAGCATGAGGTGTCTAATGAGATCTGAGTTTTCTCTTGCAAGTTGCAAGCTACATCCGAATCCTGCAATGCACTTTGAAGCAAAGTACTTGTGGCCTTGAGATGAACGCCCTACTTTGGGCGTTGAATTGGGCGTGGGGGTCGGTGGGGTGGGTGGTAGGGGATGTTACGCTGAATTTTTCGCGAGCCAAGCAGCATGAAGAAGCTCCACCACAAGGCTGTCAGGTTTCTCCTGGCAATGGAAACTACTGTAGTATATTGGGGTTATGTAGGAATAATGGAAAAGAAAATGGAAACTACCATAGTATATTGGGGTTATCACACTGTCTAGGACTTAAGGCTTCGGAGCATGGAACCTGAAAGCCAAAACGAGCCCTGCAAAGACTAGCCATTACGTATGGGGTTCTGTGTTAGTCTGAAGAAGGAAGGTAACATGCAAAACTCTGGAACAATTCCATGGCCCTTGCGGGTGGAGCTTGAGGATTCCTTAAAGACATGGGAAAAACTGTGTTACAGCTAGTCTAGGGTTTAGGGTTTAGGTGCATCCCCTAACAGGACATGGGAAAGACTGTGTTACAGCTAGTTTAGGGTTTAGGGTTTAAGTGCATCCTTCTTGTCCCTGCGCTCCCTGGAGATTCCCCCCCACTCACGTGCAGCTCTTCAGCCTCTAAGCCCTAAATACCATGACCGTCAGCCTCAAATCATCGTATGGAATTGGATTGCAGAAGCTTCGAACCCTGAACCCTCGACCCAAAACCCCAAACCCAAAATCCTAAATTCTAAACCCTAAACCAAACCCAAAATCCTAAACTCTAGACTTCAAAGCCCTCCACCCTCTTCCCATCATGGTAGTTTCCCGAAATTCAGGGACCCCAGTATAGACGCCAATATACTATAGTCCTTATTCTAAGGACCCTCAAAATGGTACCCCTAATTTTGGGAAACCCCCAATCCCTATTTAATATGTTCCTTTATTCCCCACTAACCCGCTCTGGCCCGCACACACCTCACCTCCAGCATCTGCTGCAGCTCTGCAACGTGCTGATGCGACTCCTGCACCTCGTCTGGTAGCACCTGAGTGCAGCTATTTTGAGCCACTAAAAGTCAAAAATAAAAATCTTCTAAGAATTTGAGGGATTTCTATGGCTTCCCGTTGCAATATTCGTATGGCTTTCACTGCTCATAAGGCTTTTATGGCGAATTGTGGGCTTCGCATGTGTTCTGGATCATTTATGTTGCTTAGCTTTATGTTGAATTCGTGCGTTGCGTCTTGTTTCGGCATGCTGGACTCTGGTTGCGCAGTTCGGAGAGCTTAAGTTCTCATCTAGCAATCTACTTCAACAATCATGTTGGCAAGGAGTATGCGGTGATTGTTTGAAAACCTCACGAGGGATATAAGCAAGCCAAGTAAAGTCATAGCTGTCTGTACCTGGCAGAAAGGGCCTAGCTGGGTATACATAAGACTGTCTCCTCCCGAGCCAGAACACGAAAACATGGCTCCATTCAGAGACCAAGGCAGTTTCAAGGGAAGCGGAATGGAGATTTTTGCGTTTGCTGCATGCACTGGGCTTACCTTTGGTTAGGAACGAAGGAATGGATCCTTATAAGGGTTTAGGGTTTAGGGTAAATTATAGTAGTCCCCGTATAACACATCAGAGTAGTTTCCGTTGTCTTTTCCATTCTTATACTCCCAGCTTACTTAAGGGAAGTAGGAGGCCATGGATAAAAGCTACGGTGTATCCTACCAAAATGGTAGTCTCCCAAAATAGGGGGATCCCAATACAGGCCCCAAAATACTATATTCCTTGTTATTGGGACCCCTAAAAAGGTACCCTTATTTTGGGAAATCTCCAAAATCAAGATATGAAACTGCAATGGCATCAATAATGTTAGCCACGCCCTTGTCAAAGCAAAGCACTACACATGCACCCTAGAAACCTTCACTCTCCATCATGATCCCTGTAACTCCCTAAGTATGTGGACCCGCCATTTCCCAAAGCATAATGTAGACCCATGATTAAGAACCCCCCTCCTTTTAAGGGCCTGAAATGAAACATCAGGATCCCCAGTATAATCCCTATTAAGGGGAGGGGGTTTTTATTAATCAGGGGTCTACATTAATTCGCCCATAATATACCATAATATACTATGATATACCTCAATACATTATAGTCTAAACCCTAAACCCTAAACCCTAGTATACTGTAATGGGTCTACATTTCACCCAACTAACCAAGAACCCGGCCATTCCCAGGCTTCAGTCTCGAAGTTCTTCGGCACCCATGGTCTCCAAAGTCCATACCATCGACTTTGCGCTAGAAGCCACCCAGAGAGCCCAATACCCCTTGATTAAGGAATATACCCTAAATGGTATTAGGGTCCCTAAATATGATTTAAGCTACATTCCTTAATTAAGGGGTATTGGGCTCCCTGGGCAGAATGGTTGAAAATATGCGCGTACCCCAAGACCTGTCAAGACGAGAAAGTAGTAGTGATCCTCCCGCTTGCCTTTTCAAACTCCTTGCCCCCAACTTCAGCCTCACCCAAAAGAATGTGAAACCCCAAAAGGGGACCAACATAGACTACTGTCCTTTTGAAAGCGGGCCATGTGAGGGTTGATGTCAGGTTGGGGGAGGGTAACTTGCACCTTTCAGCTGCCTAGCCCCTAAACCCTAACGCACGAACCCTAAACCCTCTGCGAGGCCCCGGGCGAGCGGGCAGAGCACGTTCGCCAGCATGAGCGGCCTCACTGCAAAGGGATCTTCTTACCCTTGTCGTTTCGCTGGGAATGAAGGAATGGACTACTATAATAGGTTATACAGGGACTACTATAAGGATCCATTCCTTCATGCATAGCTAACCAAAGGTACGTATTCCCCGATAGTGGAGAAGATTTTCGTAACCCCAATCGCTGTTATCAGGGCACTATGAACGTATATGGGAGTGACAGGGTCCAAGTTTTGGGGCTGCGGGGAACCCAAATCCCCCTAGTAGTTAAAACAGAATTCTCAGGAGGACCTGTACTCGTAAACAACAACATCTAGAGTAGGAGCGCGAATATATTTGGGCTTAGAGGGCCATGTCCGGATATCATACTACAGGGTTTCATTTCTGCGTTTCTCACTAAACATCAGCAAGCCAAAGCCCTAAACCCTAAACCATAAACCGTAAACCCTACACTAGACCAAAAAAACAAACCCTTAACCGCTGTAACTCAACACTCCAGGCAGCTGACATCGTTCAGGGTTTAGGCTTTGTTGCAAGCGAGCGTGACATTTTGGGCCCCTAGTCGCTAGTTTAGGGTTTAGGGTTCCCAATCTAACTTCTTACACCAAAGCTAGCGCAGAGCTTATTCAGCGAAGAGAAGGGCCTATGGTTCGCATGTAGACATGCCTGGCTGCTGTAGGACAGGTGGTAGTTTCGATAAATAAGGCGACCATGATGTACACCCCAGATTACTACAATCCCTATTATGAATACTCCCTAAGAGGTAGCAACAATTTTGGGAAACCCCAGGTAGAGTTCGGCAACTTGTAGCCCCACTTACTTGATACCTACTACAATGGTGTAAACCCTTTAGGCTTTAGGGTGTTTGCGTAGGGTTCGGAGGTCACAGCGATGAGGGGTACTATTGCGAAGGGTTTAGGGCTAAGGGTTTGGGGCTTAGGGCGCATTACCTGTGAAGCTCCGAGTGCACCTGGAGCCCGCAAGCACGAATCTCAAATCCCTGCAAAACTGCTTCCCAAACTGGGCTCATACTGACATTTGCTAAACCTTAAGCCCTAAACCACTAAGCCCTAAGCCCTCGACCCTAACCCCTGAACCCCAGCAACTCTGAGATCCCAGGGCCCCGGACAGTGCTACGGGCACATACTCGCGCAAGACCTCAGCGTGAAAAGTATATAACCCTATAAAACCCCTATACAACCCAAGGCCCCAGGCGAAGCTGGGAAGCGGGCTGGGGATTCAAGATTTTTTGTGCCAAGGCTACGGATCCGGGGTCTGAAAAGGTTTAGGGTTTAGGGTTAGGGGTCTAGGGTTTAGGTAGGGTTTAGGGTTTAGGGTTAGGGGTCTTGTACGGTTGAGGGTGTAGGGTTTAGGGTTGGGGGTCTTGTAAGGTTGAGGGTTTAGGGTTATTAGGGTTTAGGGATCAGGGGCTGATCACGGGGCGATTATGGGCCCCCAGTATATGGGCCAACACAAATTAAGGACCTCATTACGGGTTATTGGGGACTATTATGACTTATCAGGACTTATTGTGTTTTTTTGGGTGGTGCCATGCTAGTCCTATGATCTAAAGAGGATGTAGGAAGGGAGCTTAGAGTTCAGGATTCTGAGTAGCCCATCAACTCTGGAGGACTAGTCACCCCGGGGCAAACAAGTCCGATAACTCAAAGGCAAGAGGGAGATCTGTTTTTCGCGGAAGACACATCGTGAACAACCTATCGGAGGGTTGTTGTAGCCAAAAATTACTGAGCCCAGGAATCTTCGGCAACAAAGAGGCATGTCAGTGGCTGAAAGTGAGGTCATTTCAGCTCCAATAATGTTCAACAACACTGAAATACGAAACGTAACGATAACCGAACAGGCACCCCTAGTTCGAAGCCTGCAGATCTTTCGAATAAGTGCCAGAAACTGACCCTTCTCAAGGCCTAAAAGGAGGGGAAGCACGAAACAGTGGGTTATATAGGGATTATATGGGAACGTGTAAGGGCAGTACCCCAACAGTGGAGAATGACATGGAAAA
>CAJNIZ010007991.1:88122-104602 GCA_905231905.1 Symbiodinium pilosum
GGGGGGGATTTATTAATGCGAAGTGAACATTAGGGTTTAGGGTTTGGGATTTAGGGTTTAGGGTTGGAGAAGGGGTTATCCTAAAGCCTAAACCCTAAGCCGCACGGGTCTACAGTATCCCCAACAACACCACAACCCGCTCCGGAACCCTTTGCCGTGGGTTGCTCCGATCTGCTCCACGACCCATGTTGGGGGTGCCCTAGGGAGGGTTTAGGGTTGAGGCTTTTGAGGTGTCCCTTAAAAGGGCTTACAATGGTTACAGAGGGTATATGGGGTATAAGGGTTACCCAAAAGTAGGGATACCCTTCTTGGTGGTTCCAGCAATGAGGATTCTCACATTTTTAGTGGTTTTCATTGGGGATCCTCCTTTTTAAGGAAACTACCGCTACTTATTTGGGCAGGAGACCCCAAAGTTAGAGCTCTTGGGGATATACATGTGTGGTTGTCAAAATTATGGTCCCCTTTTTGGGTACCCTAAATATAAGGTGCCGTATTATTCTAGGGATCCAAAAGGGGACCATAATTTGGACAGCCACCCACATATACAAGGCCCCGGGATGAGACTTCATCGTCTTGGTGCTTGAACCGAGTAAGTCTAAATTCGTCTTGTAAAAGACTATACCCGAAAGGAGGATACAATCTTACACTCTCTATACTAGAATACCCCATTAAAACCTTATAATCCCTCTACCCCCACCCCCCCTTTAAGGAGTTTATTTAGGGTTTAGGGTTACTCAATCTTACACTCTCTATACTATAATACCCCATGACAACTATATAATCCCTATACCCCCCAACCCCCCTTTTAAGGAGTTTATTTAGGGTTTAGGGTTTAGAGTTACTCAGGTGTCTTTACGGTCTGCGGCAGAGGGTCTTCGAGGTGCAAAGCTTGCAGTTTAAGGTTTCCATGCCTAAGCCTCACCGTAATCCAAACTAAGGGATTACAATACGGTTTAGGGTTTAGGGTTTAGGGTATTACAATAGTACCCCCCCCCAAAGGTATGGCCCCAGAGTTTAAGGAGCTAATAAGGACTATATAGGGCTCAATGAGGCCAAATCTGGGGGGGGTTACCTTTGGGGGGTACTATTGTAATCCCTTAGTAATTCCGGACCCTGAGCCCGACCTCTAAACCCTCATGGGTTCACCTACTACCCCCCTAGGTTCTCCCCTTAGTTGAGGTTCTCCAAAGATAATTAGGCGGGGTAGTAGGGGAACCCATGAAACCCGTACTCCCGAGCCCTCAAAGCCTACGCTCTACACACCAGACTGCTCAAGAACCCTGAATCCCTTCCCCTAAACCCTAAACCCTGAGCCCCATCCCCTCAACCCTAAACCCTGAACCCCATCCCCTAAACCCTGAAGCCCAACTCATTGCCTGCTTGGACAAAGAGACCAAGCGAAGAGCAGAGCCCCTGCCGCCAATCATATGGGAAGGCTGTCAAAGAGCTTAGTGTTCTTAGGGTTCAGGGTTTAGGCTTGAGCGTTTAGGGTTCTCAGGGTTTAGGGTTTCAGGTTTAGGGTTCTTAGGCTTCAGGGTTTAGAGTTCAGGCTTTAAGCCCCACACCGAGAATTCCAGGCAGATAGGGATGCAGGAGAAAGAGCATGGAAACTACGTCAAGGGTTTGGGGGTGGCCTTAGGGGCCTAAAGCAATGGTTATATGGAGGATTGTCAAGGTTACGATTTTGGGGGGGCACCTGATATATCAGGGACCATATCAAAATGAGAACCCGGAAAAATTGAGCACCATGCGGAAAAGCCCACAGTGAAGGTTGTACCATTTGGGGCTTTGTAGTCTGTAGCCATTCTGCAGGATTTAAGATCTGTCATAAGCACCACGAGGTCAGTTTCCTAGACAAGGGTCTCATGCTTGGTCCCACCAAGAAGCTTAGGCTTAGTTGCAGTCTGAGGAAAATAGGGTTTAGGGGTTTGGGTTTAGGGTCACGGGGTTTAGGGTTTAGAGGTTCGGCCGGGGTATAGGATTTAGTCTTCAGGCTTAGGGCTTTTCTTGAACAAAAGTCCCGTGAGCAAAGCCCAGCAGCCCTCATCCTTCAACCCTAAACCCTCAAGCCCATGAAAACTTTCCTTTACTTACCGTTCAAAATTTCAAAACCAAAAGGACCCCCCCAAACCCTAAGTAATGGTAATAAATCTCAAATCGGGGCCTGCCGATCCACGGCGATGATCTTCACCCCGTTGGGCAGACGGCCAAAGTTCTGGGCGAGGGGGCTTCTCAAAAGTCTCAGGGTGGTTGAGGGTTTAGGGTTTAGGGCTTCTCAAAAGTCTCAGGGCTTTTGAAGTTTAGGCTTCGGGCCCGAGGGTTTGGGGCTTGGGGTTGAGGGCTCAAGGTCCAGGGCTTAGGCTTCAGGGCTTAGACCTCAGGGCTTTATGGCTGTAAAGGCTCCAGCGCCACCATCAAGGGAGTTTGGATTGGACGCTTAGACGGGACAACCTTACCTATACAGGGTGTATATGGGTGGTTGTCAATATTTATGGTCCCTTTTCGGGTACCCAAAATATTAAGTGCCATATTAGAATAGGGATCCAAAAAGAGACCATGATTTTGGCAACCACCCATATGTATTACGCATGGAAATAATCTTTGGGTCCCACATTACATCCATGGAGCTTGCGCAAGGAACGCGCAGCAACTCAAAACCCGCAAATAGTGTTTAGGGTTGAGGGATTTAGGACTTGGGGCTTTTCGACTTGCAGGCTTTTACATTTTGTCGGGCGCTGGGGGATCTTAAGCCCTGGCCTCATGCTCTCATAGGAGAAGTTAGTTGTCACGATGAAACACCGCTAGAAGACAGAAAGCCATGTACAGAAGTGGAAGTTGGAAGTTTCTGAAACAGGGGGCCGCTTAAGGACTGTATGGGGACTAGATAATGTAGACCCATGATTAATAAACCCCCCTCCTTTTAAGGCCCAAATATTAGGATCCCTATTATAATCCCCATTAAGGGGAGTGGGTTTATTAATCACGGATCTGGGATAGGGACTCCGGAGGGGATAAGGGTCCTTCTTCTAGGGCATGTGTGGGGAAACTTCCATGTCATGGGATGCGAACAGTCCCTGCCCAGGATCGGGAGAACGGGCTTCCAAGAAACTCCCCATGAAAGTGGGGGGACTGAAAGCGGGGCATGAGAGAATGGATTGGGTCCATCCACCGGGTACCACAGGGGACTATTGTAGGCCTTATGAACTCCGTACTAAGGAGCAATTGCTACGGGTGGGGATTGACCTGAAGAACAGAGTACACGGGAAGGACCATACTGGATCATCTCGTCACTATTGCTGAGAGCAATATGGTCTCCATACTATAAGTATTTTTGGGTCTACATTGGGGTCCCCCCATCTTGGGAAACTACCAGATAGCCAGGCATGAAATCCCCACTCTAGATCCTCAAGCAGACTGTTGCAATCTTATTAACACCATGGCACCTAGCACCCCTACTAAAAGTTAACTTTTAGGTACCAGTAATATGGGGGAGCGCCAAAAAAGTTAAAGGTCTAAAGTCATATCTAAATGGCAAGGTGCTATACCACATGAACTATCAGTTGGGTACTGCCCCCACCCAGTAACAGTCTATATCAGGGGTCCTATTCAGGGCTATATATGACCATATTATAAGTATTATCCAACTGTTATTGCGAGGGGGCAGTACCCAAACAATCAGCCCGATAGATGAACACGTCAGAACTGACTGAGCCAGCAACCGGCAAGGGAAATCCTTCCTGAAGAAAAGCTGGATCCTACTTCTGTTGGGGAGCAAATAGGCATTTGATAGCCCGAAACCCTAAACCCCTAAACCCTAGACCCTAAACCTACCTGCGAGCCCGCATGGATGGGCCAAGGGTGTTGGGCTTATGAAGCGGGGGAGTCACGAAGCTATAAATAGTCCCCTTAAGTAGCTAGGATTTAGGGCTTAGGCTTTAGGGTATAGTCCCCTTACTTAGCTATAATGGAGAATCAAATGGAAAAGAAAATGGAAAATGAAATGACAACTAGGACAATATTTGAAGATCTTGCTTAATATACCCAAGGGCGAACCACTGGCCGCCACTGCTCCTCGTTCAGACCCCTACAGAAACATCTTTCTGGCTGGCGCTTGCACTTGCGCGAGTGCCGGTTTAAGGGCTCAACAAATGTGTTGCACGATCTTATTTCTCGCAGTGTTTGAGCCGTGACTACGCGGAGGTCTGTGCTTGAGTTTTACTCTAACCCTCAAGCCTTCACCATGTCATCTTTGCATGGCGGCGCACATATGAAGCTGCAAGTATCAGACAGACTCTTAGTGGGGGGATTCCAGACCAAAATATCCTACTGCTTCTGAGTTCCCCGGATCACTGGTAGAAATTCGAAAGTTCAGGTGGTGACTAGGCTTATATATAACGTAAATCTGAAAATAGTTTCAGGGAACTTTCCGCTGCCCGCTGAAACTAATACAACTTCCCAACCACCTAAGAACGTCAGTGTCTCTACTGCCATCCCAGCGCAGAGGAGCAGCTTATGAAGCCCGCAAACCCTGGGCCCTCGCCTGCTTACTCAACTACAAGGAAAACCTTTCCGTTCTGTAAGCCAAAAACCCTGACTTTACTTCAGCCATAAACTCTACATGACTTGGACGCACATGAGCTATCATCTAAACTCCTGGTATACAACCCTTGTACTACTCCCCTATAGAACCCCCCCTGATAAAGGGTTTAGATTATGACTCACATGAAAATTGTGGTGTGTCTGACACGGATCGTCGGACACAGACAGTCATTTGCGAGTGTTTGCCTACACCCTAAACCCTAAACCCTAAACCCCTCGTATACTCACCAAGATCATCAGAACCGCCTCCCTTTGTCAACTAGTTTCCGGTCTCCTGGTCAAGAAACCGGGTTTAGGGTTCAGGGTTTAGGGTTTAGGGTTCAGGCTTGTTGTTTAGAGGTCTCTTAGTCAGGTTCCACGATGGACAGTGTTTGATGCGGGGGGGTGGGAGTGCGCTTTTAATGCGATTGTGTTGAAAGAGGCCCTAGGCCCCAAACCCGTAAACCCCGAAACTCCAAAATCCGCAACCCCTGATGCCACTGATACCCCCAAACCCAAAACTCGACACCGTGAACTGTGTGTTTCAGCCGGCGGCCTCCGCGGCGGACGAAGATCGAGCCTGGCAAAGGCCCAGTCCGCAAGAGGCTTCGTGAGGCTCAGGGCTTGAGGTTGAGGCCTTATAGGCCCCCAAACCCTAAACCCTGAACCCTGAACCCTTAACCTTGGGTTTAAGGTTTAGGGCTTAGGCGCCCAAACCCTAAACCCTAAACCTTGGGGTTTAAGGTTTAGGGTTTAAGCCCCTTGGAGCCCTAGCATCCCCCATGGCTTAAGGATTAGAAAGAGCAGCCCCTCTTCTGGGCTTCTGTTAAGGAACTTAAATTAAGTTACCATAATGGGTATATAGGGTTTAGGGTTTAGGGTTGAGGGTTTAGGGTTTAGGATTTACCATAATGGGTATATATAGTAAATAATAGGGTTCCCCCAATATAGTAGCTGAAATTAAGTTCCTTAACAGCAACCCAGTCTTTGCCACTGCCCAGTTCTCTGAGCAACCTAGGACCCCCCAGAAAAAGGGAAAGGTTTTGGTTTTGGGTTTTGTGGGAGAAGAAAAACTCCCCCTCTCCCTGATAGTAAACATTCCCATTACTTAGGGGGTTGTGGGTGTTATCATGAAATTACATTATACCCTCCCCTGATGGTAACCATTCCCATTAATCAGGGGGGTTGAGGGTGTTATTTAAGGGGCAAGGGCTGGCACCTTCCCGCAAACATGCTTTAGGGTTCAGGGCTTCCTGGTCGGCCAAAAAATTGGTGCTCAAAGTTACCCTAAGAAGTTTTAAGATTTACTCACTGGGGGTTAGAAAGGAAATAAGGGAATACATGCTAGAAGGTTATATAGGGAGTATCTTCCCTAAGCCCGATCCCTAAACCCTAAACCCTGAACCCTAAACCCTAAACCCTGAACCCTAAACCTAAACCCTAAATGGGATTACATTCCCGTATTCCCTACCAAGAACCAGCAACTTTAGGGTCCTTCCTGGCCTCATCTGGAAGGACTGCTTGGTCCAGAGGCACACCCCGGTCTTAGCAGCGCTGGTGGCTCAGGGTCGGGGAGGGGGGTGTGGAGTAGGGTTTAGGGCTTTAGGGATTTTAGGGGTTGGGGACATTTCGGGGATTCGGGTTCTAGTGTCCCCCTTACGTAGATAGGATTTAGGGTGTAGGGCTCTGGTGTTTAGGGTTTAGGGTACAGGCATAAGGCTCTAGTGTTAAGAGTGTAGGGATCTAGTGTTTAGGGTTTAGGTTTATAGGGCTCTCGTGTTGAGGGTTTAGGGCTCTAGTGCTTATGGTTTAGGGCTCTAGTGTTTCGGGTTTAGGGTTTAGGGCTCCAGTCTTCGGGTGAAGACCTGATAGTTAAGTCACGTAAAGTCACCAAAAAAAACACAGCCCCTGCCCCCACCCTCAACCCTGAAGTGTGGCTTCCAGAAATGACCCGTGTAGGGATGAGGGTTTAGGGTTTAGGGTTCAGGGTTCAGGGTTTAGGGTTTAGGGTTTAGGGTTTAGGGTTTAGGGTAGGGATGAGGCAGCTTTGCGGCTCCTAATTGTCAGGGCCTCGGGGTTTCGAATTTCAGCTTTGGGGGGTTCCACCTTCCAAGACCACAAAAAGCCTCCCAAAAGCGCCTGCAAGCTTCCATAGGCCCTCCAAACTGAGAGGCTTAGGGTTTAGGGCTTGGGGCTTGGGGTTTAGGGGCTACATACTCGATGAGACGGTGGAACTACGGCAGGGCCTTGTAATATGAAGGACTTGGAGGTTAAGGGATACTTTTCACGTCCGGGCACAACAATCCTTATTATGGGGACCCCAAAAAAATACCCCTCATTTTGGGAAACCCCCCAATTGTGTCATCCTGTGTTCAATGGCAGGTGTGCCCCTAAACCTCCAAGTAGGGCAACTAGACTAGGGTTTTGGGATGAGTGATACTAGTGAGAAATAAGGTTCTACAGAGACTGGTCAAGCCCCTACGACCTGACCTAAACTCCAAGCCCCAAAACCCTATGCAAGTTCTGCAAACTCTGTACCCTGCCTACTTTTTCAGGCTTACGCTAAACCCTAAACTCTCAGGCTTCCCTGGTAGGACAAGGCCCCAGCAAGGATTCTCCTGCTTGTAATTTTGGGCGTGGCCGCCCAGGACAAGATCCTGAGTGGGATCAAGCATGAGAGTTTAGGGTTTAGGGAAAGGAATAATGGTGATGAGCCCTAAACCCCAAATCATTAAACACTCTTACACCCCAAACCTTAAACCCCAAAAACGCACACCCCAAGCCTAAACACTGACCCTAAACCCCAACCCTAAACTCTAAAACCCAAAACCCTAAATCCTAAACCCTAAACTCAAAACCCGAAATCCTAAACCCTAAACCCCAAATGAACCACGAGACTTCAACCCGAAGACCCACTCGCATCGGGACCTCGCTACCGCTTCTACCCAGACCTCCTAAAGCATCCAGAAGATGGAAGCCCCCCCAATAAGTAGGGTTTAGGATTTAGGGTAAAGGATCCAAAAAGATGGAACCCCCTTATTCATCCGCTAGTTTCCCCATGTAGTGATGGGGGTCATTTTTGGGGGTTCCATTTATTGGATCCTTTATAGGGCTTTGGGTACTTAACACGAGACTGTTTTCGCGCAAAGGTGTAGGGATAAGGACTTAGGGTTGTGGTAATACGGGGTTTAGGGTTTTGGGGCCTAGGGTTTAGGAGTAGGGTTCAGGGCTTCAAGTTTGGAGTTTAGGGTTTATGCAGGGTCAGCGATCAAAGGGAAACAAAAGACAATGGAAAACAAACTGGACACCGGGATGATAGTGGTTGATAGAGTTTGGGCCGGGTATGCATATTACGAACACCAATGCTATCTATAGTAGAAGTTCTAAAGCTATGGGATCTTGGCTGAAGTAAGATAGTAGAGCTTTCAACACTATACACTCCCGGAAACTAACATGGAAACCCAAAAAGGGCCCTATAAAGACTACAGTCCCTTTAAAAGAGGGCTATATGGGTTTCCATGTTAGTTTGGGGGAGTGTAAGGTATCAGCTGGTTGTACGACGGGCTTTCCCTACCAAGGGGGTTCGAGGCTGTTGGCGCGGGGGTTGCATCAAGGGTTTAGGGTTTAGGGTTTAGGGTTTTGGAGTTAATTATCTTAAGATGAGCTAGAGTCTAAACTCCTAGTAATCCCTTTATAACCCCCTTAATCCCCTATATTACCCCTTTTAAAGGATTTTAGACCCTAAACCCAAGATCCTAAACACTATATATACTTCCCTCTGTTAACCCCATTTAAAGGAGTTTAGACCCCAAAACCCTTTATAATCCTCCCTTTGAAGAAGTTTAGACTACGGCTCAGGTCCAGGATTCAGGATCTAGAGGTTTCTGACCTTTGCCTCAGGAACTTCCTCAATCAAAAGCCTCAGAAAGAATATTCGGGTATAGATTGGGGTTATAAAGGGATCATGGGAAAGAAAATGGAAACAACTACTATAGTATATTACATATATATTGAGGCTTCCTCAAACCAACGCCTCAGAAGAAAGCTGACATTCCTGTTGGACCCCTGTCGTGCCCAAAATCCCGGTAACCCCAAACCCTAAAACCCTAAATCCTAAAGCCTAAACCCTAAGGCCCTAAACCCTAACGCCCTAAAATCCCCTCAGCGCGCGGCTGGCATGTCTTGCATCAGCTCGCTCTGAGCCTCCTGCACAACCGGAACCTGGCCAGGATAAGAAGTAACACGATTTAGGGGGTTTGGTGTTTTGGGGTTTAGGGCTTCGGGTTTTCAGGAGTTTAGGTTTGGGTGTTGTAAGGTTTAGGGTTTAGGGTGTAGGGTTCGCAAAACCGAGGGTACCATTTAGGGGTCCTACATAATAAGGATTATTGTATTTTGGGGTCTATATTTGGGTGGTCCCGGTGGTCCCTTATTTTGGGAAACCACCATTCAGGGTTCAGGGCTGAGGGCTTGGGGTTTAGGGCGTGGAGTTTAGGATCTGGGAAAACTTGAAGATTAGGATCAAAGGGGGAGCATAAGCTTGATCGTACGATGTACGTAGGTTGGAAGGTGGATGGCTTCGAGTATAGGGTTGTCGGGTAGAGACTGAAGCTCGGCAGCAGTTGAAGCCGTGAGGTTTTGCCCCTACACGGGCACTACTTCAGGAGTTCTTCAGAATCATCCCTCGATCTTAGGTTGCAACCCCTAACCCTACACCCTAAACCCACGCCTACACTGGCCCCGTATGAGCCATTGTCTAAACTCCTAGTATCCCCCTCAATAAGCCCTATAGTAGTCCCCCATAGAATCCCCTATATATTCCCCTTGAAGGAGTTTAGACTATAGCTCATATGCACTATTGGGAATTCTTCAGAGCCATCCCTCGAGCCCACAGCCGCAAGCTTCATGGTGAGAACCAAGCCCAGAAAGCATGCAGCCCCTCACCTCCACATAGCGCGGAGGCTCCAAATTCTGCACCCCGTTCCTTGAAATAACGCTGGCTTCACAAGTTTAGAGGGGTTGTGGGATGTTCAGGGCCTGTCGGGTTCAGGGTTTTGAAGGGAGTGCGGGCTTAGGATTCAGAGGTCCACCGGTTGATGGTGTAGGTTCCGGGGCAGTAGGCTAAGAACACCATTGACAAATGGAAGTAACTCAGGATTGCTCAGAAAGAGTCCTAAACAGTGACCCCCAATCCCAGAGCAATCCCCACATAAACATATTGGGGGGGTGTTCTGACGGTCCTTGTAGAGAAGGGACCATGGGAATAGACCTCCTTAAAAGGGGATCCTAACCAAACAGGGAACCTACATCATGGCCATTTTCGGCCCACCTAGTTTGAACCCTAAACCCTAAACATCCTGAACCTTCAACCCTAAACCGCTAAACACCCTAAACCCTAAAAACCCTAAACCCTAAAATCCTAAACCCTAAACCCCTAAACCCTAAAATCCTAAACCCTAAAATCCAAAACCTTAAGCCCCAAATCCCAAAACATCCAAAACCTTACACCCTAAACCCCTAGACCCCTAAACACCCTAAACCCTAAAATCCTAAACCCTAGACCCCTAAACCCTAAAATCCTAGACCCTAGAATCCATAACCCTTAACCCTAAGATCCTAAACCTAAACCCTAGACAGCTATCCCAGCCGTCCTGGTCCTCAGAAGCCCAAACTTCATGCAGACCCGCTTAGAGTTTGAAGTATGGGCGCCTAGTAGGGTTTAGGGTTTAGGGTTTAGGGCCCCTAGTATGGACTTCCCTAGCCTATACCCTCTACATACGCAGAGATACCCTAAACCTCAAGCCCTAAACCCTAAGCTCTATCTATACACATATTCATATATGTATATACTTTGCAGGGGTCCTAGAATCGCCCTACAGAACGCTAAAGGCGCGATCGATGGCAACGACGACAAGAAGAACTGCAACTATCAGTATCACAGGTGGGATGACTAGTCGAGAGAATGAGAGGGAACCCAGAAATAACCCTATAACCCTATAACCCTAAACCCCTAAACCCCTAATCCCTAAACCCTATACCCCTAAACCCTAAACCCTATACCCCTAAACCCTAAACCCCTATAACCCCTGGACGTTGCAACTCCAGAGCCTTCAAAACCCCTCAGCCCTAGCCCCCAAAAAACTTTCGGCCCCTAAACCCTTGAAGCCCCGAGATCCTTAAACCCNNGGGTTTAAGGATCTCGGGGCTTCAATTGTTTAGACTGTAATCCCTCTAGATCTAAAACACAAGCAGCATTTTTTACAGAGAACTTCGAATGGAAGCCAGGGGGCTGCACCAGCCCTCTCCGCTGCAGCGGAACTAGGCCTGACCGGGGGTCTAATCCCGTCCCCCTAATTGGAGCGTAGTGACTTAGGGTTTAAGCTGTAGGTTTAGGCCTAAACCCTGATGATGAATCCCCTCCACCCCCCAAATCTTGCATATTTCCAAAAACCTAAACCCACCCCCCAAATTGTTAAATATTTCCCTAAATCCTAAACCCTAAACCCACCTCCTAAATGTTACATATGTCCTTTGGGTCATTCCCGCACCCAGTGACTGTCCCTATGTTCAAGGCTTTTTTACCATGGGGCGATTACAACCCTTCTCTTGTTTCAACAGTTATTGTAACGGAGAACGACCTAATGTTGCCCATATTTTGACTATAGTATAGCACCTAAGCCCCAACACCTAAACCCTCAAACCCTAAACCCTAAGCACAATGGGAATATCTGATGTTGGGGGGGAGGGTAATGTCAGGGGAGGAGTCTACTTGGATCCAGATTTGGACACTTTGGAAACCCTATATAGTTTTAGGGTTTGCGTTGTTGGGCTTTGGGGGTTGGGGTGTAGGCTTAGGGTTTGGGGCTTAGGATTTAGGCTGTAGGAGCCAAAAGAAATAGGATAATGAGAAGAAATAGGATAATGGGGAATCAGTGGAAAAGCATACAGTATAGCGGATTCTCAAGATACGGATAACCGTGTGTCTACATAGATACATTAGATTTTAGGGTTTGGGGTTTGTCAAACCAGGGTTACCTTGTGGGACCGTCGGATTACATGGGGATCTCACGGCAAGTCTTAGGTCGCTCCACTTTACAGTAACAGGTACCACAACAGGTAATAGAAGCTACAAAAACCTCTGACTGAAGAGTCTTCAAGGACAGCTACCGGCAGGGGGAATGTCCCTATTTAAACCCAAAACCCTAAACGGGAATGACCCAGCAGGGGATATCAAGAAGATACTCGCGGAGGAGACTCCAGTCTAAAGCTCTGGGCTTGGGCATTCCGGCGATGGGTTTTGGGTTTGGGGGTGACATTGTTCAAGGACCAAAACCCATGCGACAACTCCTGCGAGACGATACGTACCCTCAAGATTCAACTCCGAATCCTGAGTCGAAAATTATCTAAATAACCCTGATAACCCAAAACCTTACACCCTAAATAACGCTAAATAACCCGAACTAACCCTAAACTTTAAACTACCATCATCCTCGAGGGGCTGGAACTACATGCCCCAAAGAACTCTAGGGTCCCGAACACTACCTGTCCACAGTCGAGACAAAACGGGTTTAGGGTCTAGGGTTTAGGGTTTAAATAGATGTGAGCTACAGTCACTATGACTTGGATAGTTCATGGATATGGATCAGAAAGTAAAAAAGGACCAGATTAAATGACCGCCCTAAACCCTAAACCCGCTTTAAAAGGGGCATTTTGAGAAACCCATAGACCGAAGCCCTCTGTACGCACTTACCTGCGCAATGGCAATTAATTACTTCCTGTAAGTTTAAGGTTAAGGGTTTAGGGTTTCCCCTCGAGAAAAGCTGCAAAAACGAGAATTCCCAAACCTAGGCCCCAGCCATTATCCCTCCAAGTCATGCCTCTAAAAAAACCCAAACTCCAGCCCAAGTACCTCTTTGCTGGGTCGCGGGGCGGACAAGGCCCTTGCCAAAAGGGGGCTTTGCACGGGCAGCGCCAGGGATGATGTTCAGGATTGAAAGGCTTTTCAGGCTGCCAGCGTTGACGGTTTAGATTCTGGGCGCAGTGCTGGTGGGGGGAGGGGTGTTTGCTGGGGGTGTGCTACATCGTTTTGCATCGCAAAGACATGCAAAGAGAGTCGTGTCCTTTCTTAGTACTCTGTTCTGGTGCTTCGAGTTAGGGGGTGTTGGGCTCTGGTTCTCCAGGTCGCTGGGAGAGGGGATGAACATGGAACCTTTTAAAGCCTCTGCTGAAAGGACAGTGGTGTCGGTAGGCTTCATGGGGTCTTTTGGGGTTCCATGTTAGTTGGGGGGCAGGTAAGCTTCATGTGCTTTTTGAGAGCGCCTACCCGAAACCATCAACCCTGAAGCCTTAACCCAAGGAGAGTTCTTATAGTAGCCAACTAGGAGGATGAAACTCATAGAGTCCTACTGTTAAAACTAAAAATCCTGCATGACCTTAGTATACTTAGTACCATTATTCCCAAGATTTAGAGTACTTAGGGTAGTATCCGCCGTGCCACTCTCACAGGAGCACATGAGCCGCGCCCATCCTAAACCCGAACACCCTAAACCCTGAACCCTGAACCCTAAACCTTGCCTGGCCCAGCCGCCTCAGCAGCCTCACTGGCAACTGCGCCATGGCGACAGGCGGCCAGGCTTCCAAAATCAGGGTCCGTCTCCGAAGGTTTGGGGTTTAGGGTTTACGTAAGGGTTCTGGGTTTAGGATTAAGGGTTTAGGGTTTAGCTTCGGGCAAGCTCCTAGAGGGTTTGTATAGGGATGGTTGGGGTAAGGGGTGGTCGGGTGCAAGTTGGCTAAGTGCCCATTTGCAGCGTCAAGGCTGCTTCAAAACAACTGAAGTTTACACTTGAAAAATGAAGGCCCTAGACCTGGGAAGGGTCTCTGGCTGAAGGGTATGCATGAGGTCACCCAGCTCTCAAGGCGTTCGGTAAGCTCCAAATTTTGCAGTTAAGGCGGCTCGGGCAAACTTTTCTCGGTGAAATGCGGCCATGTGGAGGCTGGGTTGCTGTTAAGGAACTTTATTTAAGTTACCATCACGGGTATATAGGATTTAGGGTTTAGGATTTAGGGTCTAGGGCTTAATTTACCATAATGGGTACATATAATATTAATCCTTAGCAGCAACGCAGTGGGAGGTGGTACGTCACTGATCTCCCTGAGCATTCCCGGGATAGTTGACAGCATCCCAGGCAAGCAAGCAACTGCGGAAAGCTCCCGCAGGACCAAGATGAAATCAACTGAGTTATAGTCTAAGCTCCTTAAGGGGGGTTATATAAGGGAGCATTATAGGGCTAATTCAAGGGGATACCAGGCGTTTAGACAGTGGCTCAATTGGCTGCATTGCATGCCTGAACCATCCGTCGCCTGGAATGGCCTACCTGCTTAGAGATTCTCGGAGCTTGGGTTTGGTCATTCCCCTTATTACAGTAGCTGTTACCACAACAGGTAATAGGAATTCTAGTCCCCCTTTCATGAAACCCCTTTACATACTGGTGCTTAAGGAGGAGTGGGGGATCGGATCCCTATAATAGCCCGTATAATCCCAAAATTTACCCCTAAACCCTAAACTGGTACCTATATTACCCTCCCCCCATCTAAGGGGGATCAGCCAGGGTTCAGGCAAGGCTCTTTCAAATTGCTGTTGAGCAGACCCCTGCGGTTTAAGGTTTAGGATTCAGGGTTTAGGATGTAGGGTTTAGGGTTTAGGGTTTAGGATTTAGGGTTTAAGATTTAGGGTTTAGGATTCAGGGTTTGGGGTCTCGGGCTGAAGGTCTAGGATGCTTCAGAACACCTTCCCAGGATCGAGTTGTGTTACCTAACTCCTGAGCCCTAGACCCTTACCCCCCTTGTAGGCACCACTTTTTTTCGGTCGGAGGCAAGCACGAGGGCTTTCCAGCCGGCGGAGGTCTTTGGGCGGGTTTCCGGAGCCCACACATGGCGGGATTGAAATTTCCAACGATTGCGATGCATGGTCTTGTTGTCATGCGCAATTCTGTTCTGATGCACTGGGGAACATTGGATTAGGCGTCTCATCCACTTACGTTGAACGACATGCTAAAAGCAACATTCCAAAACTGGAAGCCGAAGCAGCGGTTGACCCTGCCCGTCAAACGAAGAAACAGTTCTGCGACTAAGACATGTAGTCTCAACAAAATTCCTGAACTCTAAGCCCTAAACCCTAAGCCCTAAACTTCAAATTACTCCCAATCCCCTTTAAAGTTTCCACCTGCGACGAAACTGCGGCTCCGAAGCCCTAAGCTTTCTCTTCAAGGAGCCCCTAAGCAGGTATTCTTTAGGAGGACATTTAGCGTTTAGGGTTTTAGGGTCCTGCCCCCACCCATTAACAGTCTATGGCAGGGGTCACATTGAGGGCAATATATACTCATACTGTTAAGTTTATCCAATGTCAATGAGTGGCGGCAGGTATTCTTTAGGAGGAAGTTTAGGGTTCAGGGCGTGGAGGTAGTATAGAGGTATAATAGGGATATAAGAGGACCTAGTATAGTCCTTATTGTCCCTTATAATCACTATTACAGGGTGGGGGTCCACTTAAGGTGTTCTAGAAAATACAACAGGTGAGGGTTTAGGGTTTTGGCATACTTCGGAACAATGGTGGTATCCAAAACAATAACAATAATAACAACATTTATTCATATCTGGAGGCCTCGCTGGGGCCGGGGCTCAGGGAGTTTCAGGATTATGGGCGTAGGGTTTTAGGGTTTAGGGATTAGGGTTTAGTATTTAAAGTTTAGGGCTTGCGCTTCCGTTTTTTGGGGGAGTGGATTTTTGTCTCTCGTTGGAGGATTCTGGTCTCTCGTAAGGTGGGTTCTTGGTTGAGGGTTGCAGGCTTCTGGGTTTGGGGCTATGTCATGACCGGGATTGACTTTTGAGACTCGAAGCGTGGGGGTTCAATCGACTCAAGATCCATCACATGAATCTTGATGCGCACACCATGGCTCTTAAAGCTTACACCCTGGATCCTAAGCTTCAAATATGAGACTCTGAACTCTGAACCGCGATTACGTTACCTTATCTTGGGCTCCTTGACACAAGGGAGATCTTCTAATCTTTGGCAGACTTTGACCATCCCTTCCAAGATCTTTGCCAGCAGCAGCACTGCCATTCACTCCTAACATGGACCCAAAACGGAGTCTTTTGAGTCTACTGCGGTTTAGGGTTGTGTTTCAGGGTTTAGGGTTTAGGGTTCTACAGCAGGGCAAGATGGTACTTTGGGAGAGGGTGAGCGGTGCCACTTTTGGTAGCTTCATCAGAAAGAACCGATTATATCATATACAGAAATGATGGCACAGGCTCATCATCAAGATTCAGGGTTTAGGGCTTAAGGTTTAGGGTTCGGGGTTTGGGGTTTAAGGTTTAGGGCTTAGGGACACGACCGATCCATGTTTAGACTCCCACAAGGGGTTCCTTTTGAAAAATGGTCTCTATCTAGGCCTGAAAAACCGCCTTCAAATTCTGCACCTAAGCGCTTGGACTTTAAAACCCCAGGCAAAGATCGCAGAAGAGCTGGCCCAAAGCTGCTGGCGCTGCATCTTTTGCAGCCCCCCAAGCGGGGTCGGGCACAGTGTTTTTGGAGTTGAAGGTTGCGGGTCCCGAAACCTAAACACGTGGGTCGAGGGGGTTTTAGGGTTGACAGGTTGGGTTTGGAAAGTTGTCGGCTTAGTGGGTTTCATGGCTGGGGTATGCTCGCATAGGCATCGAAAGAATAGTTTTCAAACAGCTGGCTCTGGAGCTAAACCCTAAACCCGCAATGTTTACGGTTGAGGCTTTAGCAATTCTGCGGGTCCTACACCTAGTCATCTCAGAGCTCGAACCAGCTTTGACTGGCAAAGTAGGCGTACGCCTGCCGTTTGGGAGCCGCAAGTGCAATCAATATGAGCCATTGTCTAAA